>LYNE01003406.1:0-39203 GCA_001662545.1 Rosa x damascena | reverse complement strand
AAAAAAATGAATTAGCACTCTTTTAATGAAATTACATCATTGGGGAAAAAAATAAAAGGCAGTTTCACTTGGATCTCTAAATTTAATATTTGGACATCTCTTATTTATTAAAATTTCAATTCACTTTTTTGAATACTTAAAAAACTAAGTACACATCCTTAATTTTACTAAAACACCCTTGAACAATGAACAATTTGTTGTTCTTTTTGTCTTCTCTCCTCTTTTTTATTTTATTTTATTTCTATCAATTCAACCACGAAGAATTCTAATTAGAGTAATAGCTCTTCATTTTCTTGGTCAATTGCAAAGGAGGTACCATAGTTAAGAGAACTGAGTAATCTATTCTATTGTGTACAAGTTGATCAATCCACAGTAGCTATGAGGGAACAATTTGGTAAGTTTGTAGAAGTTATGGAGCTAGATGTCATTGCTTGGCTCCATAAGGACCATATTTGGAGTATTCTTTAGTACCATACACCTTTTATTCATACCCAGTTTTACTTATTTGCATGCAGATTGGTACTGGAATTTTGCATATTTATAGCAGCAGAATACTCATGGGATTCATATTGGTATATATACTTACACGCCTTTTATCATAATATCATTTCCAGAATTCAAATAGTGTCAAATGTTGTTACACTTGATAACCTAATCTGGAATTGGGCTTGAACCTTGCAGGAGCTGAAGGCTAACTAGGACTTGCACACTACAGTAAGAAAATTTATTCAAAGAATCGAAACAAAAAAACAGAGAATCCACCAAAATAAACAAAGCTATGGAACATAGATCTCTGCAGCACATTCATATTCAAAGCTTCTTAGTGTTAGAAAGTATAGCAGAATATGTTAGAATAGCTGTCATATATCATTATGCATCCTTTTGTATCATTACACTTCCTTTATCTAGGACAGCTCTCCTTACTTTCCTCCTTACTTTCCTCCTTGTTTTATGGAGACCTTTTCACTGTAATTGCTGTACATATTGCACACGGCTGAATAGAAGAATTCATTCCAGCAAATTCTCTTTTCCACTTATTCTCTTTCATGGTATCAGAGCAGGACTAAGATCCATCCTGACTCTATCTCTTTCGTGTAACACCTTCTTTGACTTACAGCCATCATGGCTATCGATGATATTCCTCCACCACCTCCTGGTTCTGGCAAGTCAACTGCCACCTCTGATCTATTTAAGTCAGAAACTGCATCTGATTTTTCAAAATTTGACATCTCAAATCCTTATTTCACCCATCACTCAGATAATCCCGGATTGGTACTGGTCTCCAAATCCTTGAATGGAGACAACTACTCAGGCTGGAAAAGGGCTATGACCCTAGCTCTAAATTCCAAGAACAAGCTCGGATTTGTCAACGGCTCAATCAAGGCTCCCTCAGAAGAAGCTGATCCTGAAGGTTATGCGACTTGGTCGCGGTGTAACGACATGGTTCACTCTTGGATAGTCAATACTGTCAATCCAGAAATTGCAGACAGTGTTATCTATTACTCTACTGCTCATGAAGTTTGGGAGGACCTTCGTGAGCGATTCTCTCAAAGCAATGCACCTCGCATCTTTGAGATTCAGCGAGATATTGCTTGTCTTCGACAAGAGCAACTCTCTGTCTCAGCCTACTATACAAAATTGAAAAGCTTATGGGATGAATTATCCACATATTCAGATGCAGCACATGGAGCACAGGCAGATCAACAAAAATTGATGCAATTCTTAATGGGTTTGAATGAGACTTACAGTGCAACTCGTGGACAAATTTTTCTGATGAATCCCCTTCCAAGTATTCGTCAAGCATATGCTGCTGTCTCTCAAGAAGAAAAACAACGATTTCTCAGTGTTTCACAAACTTCAGTGGAATCTAGCTCTAGCGCAGCCATGGCAGTAAGGAACAGTAACAAGCACAATTCCAGTTCTAGAGGAGGAAAATTCGAGCGATCCGATCGCTCCTATTCGCAACAGGACGTTCGCCCGAATCGCTCCTTTCAAGAGCACTCCTTCCCGTCGAACGAAAGACGTCGTTTTGACACTGATCGACGTCGCAGATCAGGTAGAGGTAGACCTGAATGTACCTACTGTGGCGACATGGGCCATTGGGTCCAAACTTGCTATAAGCTAATTGGGTATCCACCCGGCCATCCTAAGGCAAAGCAGAATTCTGGCCCAATTTCGGACAGTTTTAGAGAAACCCCTTCGGCTAATCAAGTATCTGAGGTGTTAGACAATGATGAAGGGAGACCCACAGTTTCATTATCAGAAGCCCAACTCAAACAATTCTTGTCACTTCTCAACAAACAAAATGAAGGCTCTACCTCAAAAGCAAATGCGGTAACAAAACCAGGTTTGTCTAAAGTCGCTTCCCGCAATTGGATTATTGACAGCGGGGCGACGGATCATATTACCGCATCATCTCAATTATTGCATAAGAACAAAAATTGTTCGTTACCACCCGTATTATTACCTAGTGGAGAAAAAGTAAATATTGTTGCGAAAGGAACTTTGCCTCTGAATACCATCTATTATTTGCATGATGTGTTGTCTGTGCCTACATTCAAAGTTGATTTAATGTCAGTTAGTCGTCTGACAAGAGGTCTGAATTGTTCAGTGACATTTTTCCCTTACTGGTGTATTTTGCAGGATCTGGCTACGAGGAGAATGATTGGTTTGGGTAAACAATGTGATGGGCTGTACTATCTAGTGGCACTAGCGTCGGAGAAGTCAATAACCAACCCTTCCTCATCCACAAATCAACCAGCCTGCAACCTCACCATTTCATCCACCGACCTCTGGCATAATCGCTTAGGCCATGTATCATCCTCTTGTTTAAGTTTCATTGCTAAGAACTTTTTGAATTTTTCCACTCAGTCTAACAAAGCTTGCCACATATGTCCTTTGGCTAAGCAGAATCGTTTACCATTCAATCCTAGTACTATTTCTTCTACAAGACCTTTTGAGATTATTCATTGTGATATTTGGGGTCGATATCGACATCCTTCTCTTTCTGGTGCTCATTATTTTCTTACTATTGTTGATGATTATACACGTTTCACTTGGATTTTTTTAATGCGACACAAAGATGAAGCACAACCTTTTTTAAAACGCTTCTTTAGCTATGCCGTCACTCAATTTGAATCTCGCATTAAAACTTTTCGAAGTGACAATGGTAGTGAATTTCTCTCACTTCGTTCTTTTTTTCAAGATAATGGCGTCATTTTTCAACATTCTTGTGTTTACACGCCTCAACAAAATGGGGTTGTGGAACGCAAACATCGCCATATACTCCAAGTGGCTCGTGCTTTAAAATTTCAAGCTCATCTCCCTACCCAATTTTGGGGAGAGTGTGCTCTCACTGCTGTTCACATCATCAATCGATTACCTTCACCAATACTTTCTTTCAAAACTCCGTTCGAACTTCTTTATTCAAAACCACCTTCTTTTTCTCATTTACGGGTTTTTGGATGTTTAGCCTATGCCACCAATGTTCACACTTCTCATAAATTCGACCATCGTGCCATACCTTCTCTCTTTATTGGTTATCCCATTGGTCAAAAAGCTTTCAAATTGTTTGATTTAGCGACCAAAAAGGTCTTTACTAGCCGGGATGTCAAATTCCATGAAAACATTTTTCCCTATGCCTCTATTCTGCCCAGCTCCATCATGCCCACAATTCCATTGGCCCACAACTCAGGCCCAATACCCGTGCTAACCCAGAACCCAGAACCCGATTCCCTTGACTTCAGCTTTGACAATCGTCCAAATGCTTCAGCCTCTCCTTCTCAAAACATAGAACTCGATCTGTCCACCTCTTCCTCTCCTCCTTCCACACCGCCACCTCCACCTCGCCCCACCACTCTTCGCACTTACTCCCGCCGCCTTACCACCCCAGCACCACCTCCCTCCTCAACTTCACCTCCTCTCCCTATCGATTCGACAACTTTCACACCCTCATCTTCAGCACCAGAATCCTCACCGCACCAGCTTCCAGATCCGCCTCTCCCTCAGCCACCACCACCTCTTTTCCAAATCGCACCTGAACCCGCTCCCGAACCTGCTCCCCTTCGTCGTTCCGGTCGCCAGACTGGTCCACCGGCCAAACTTAACGATTATGTCTGCTCCAATGTTTGCTCCGACCAATCAGCTTCCCACGTACCAGGTCCGACCAAAGGTACACGCTATCCACTGGCGAATTATGTTTCCTATCACAGATATAGGCCTGCGTATCGATCTTTTATTGCTCAAGTTAGTGCTGTCACAGAACCCCAGTCTTATTCGGAGGCTGTTGCTCTTCCAGAATGGCGTGCTGCTATGCAGTTCGAATTAGAGGCACTGCAGGCTAATGGCACTTGGTCCCTCACCTCGCTTCCTGCCGGCAAGCAGCCCATTGGCTGTCGATGGGTCTACAAAATCAAGCACAAGTCAGATGGCTCTATCGAAAGGTACAAAGCACGGTTAGTGGCTAAAGGTTTCACACAATTGGAGGGTGTTGATTATCACGACACCTTTTCCCCTACTGCCAAGATCATTTCTGTTCGTTGCTTGCTTGCATTGGCTGCTTCTCGTGGTTGGTCCCTTCACCAGTTAGACGTCAACAATGCTTTCCTTCATGGTGACCTCGATGAAGAAATTTATATGTCTCCCCCGCCAGGGCTTCGGAGACAGGGGGAGGAGCATTTGGTTTGCCGGTTACATAAATCTTTATACGGTTTGAAACAGGCTTCACGGCAGTGGTTTTCTAAATTCTCAGAAGCTATTCTTTTAGCTGGTTTTGTACAATCTCGAGCTGACTACTCTCTCTTCATCAGAAAGCAAGGCAAGTCTTTTACTGCCCTTTTGATATATGTTGACGACATTTTAATTACTGGCAATGATCCTATGAGTATATCTGATATCAAGACATTCTTGCATAATAAATTCCGCCTTAAAGACCTTGGTAGCTTGAAATATTTCCTTGGTATTGAGATTTCTGCATCTAGGAAAGGTGTTTTTATTTCTCAACGCAAATATGCGTTGGAGATCATTAAAGATGCAGGATTATTGGGGGCAGCTCCCATTGATACACCCATGGAACGTGGTTTAAAATTATCTGATAAGAGTGAGCCACTCAAAGATCCAGGGCAATATAGGCGGTTAGTTGGAAGGTTGATATACCTCACAGTTTCAAGGCCGGATATTACGTACTCTGTTCATATATTGAGCAGGTTTATGCACCAACCTCGAAAGGCTCATTGGGAGGCAGCTTTACGGGTTGTGCGTTATTTGAAATCTGCTCCTGGGCAAGGCTTATTCTTCTCCTCAACCAGTGATCTGCGGCTGCGAGCATTTTGTGACTCAGATTGGGCAGGATGCCCACTTACGAGGAGGTCTACTACAGGGTATTGTGTGTTCTTAGGCCCTTCTTTGATTTCATGGCGGTCGAAGCGCCAGAAAACAGTCTCTCTTTCTTCAGCTGAAGCAGAGTATCGTGCAATGACAGGAGCTTGTTGTGAATTGACATGGCTACGCTATTTACTCAGAGACTTGGGGGTTTTGCATCAAGAAACTGCATTGCTATATTGTGACAATAAGGCTGCATTACACATCGCATCAAATCCAGTGTTTCATGAACGTACAAGGCATATAGAAATGGATTGTCATTATATCAGGGATAAGATTCAAGATGGTTCGGTGGAGACAAGGTTTGTGAGTTCTGCAGATCAACTAGCTGACATTTTGACCAAAGCTCTTGGCAAGGAGATCTTCATGCCGATGATTCACAAGTTGGGAGTGCAAGACATCCACTCTCCAACTTGAGGGGGAGTGTTAGAAAGTATAGCAGAATATGTTAGAATAGCTGTCATATATCATTATGCATCCTTTTGTATCATTACACTTCCTTTATCTAGGACAGCTCTCCTTACTTTCCTCCTTACTTTCCTCCTTGTTTTATGGAGACCTTTTCACTGTAATTGCTGTACATATTGCACACGGCTGAATAGAAGAATTCATTCCAGCAAATTCTCTTTTCCACTTATTCTCTTTCACTTAGTTAACGAGATAATGATAAGCTCATAAATGTACATGATTTTGTATTGATTTCTTCATGTTTTCTTAGCTAGTTTTCCATCTATTTGAGTCATTTACTTTATTTTTATGTTTTGTAGGTGTTATGGAGCAAAGTAGAAGAAAGGAAGCTAAATCAGTAAATCTGCCTGTGCAGATCAGGCAACTTTGACATGAAACTGAGAGTAGCTCAGCATGAACTAGACAATGAACTTTACATGCTTGGAAAGCCTTGGATGTCTAGTTTCTTGAAATTTTAACGGTTAGTTCATATCATTTTTCTACAAGAAGTTATGGCCGATTTAATAAAGCAAGGTCGGGCAGTCCGAGAATCTGACACTTTGACAGAAATCCATGATTTGAGGCCCGAATTCCTTTTAGAAGTCCAACGACGAGTATTAACTGAATATCTCTGTTTATTAGAGATATATGACATATTTTTATGGGTGAAAATTATTAGGAATCTTAGCGAAGAAGCTACTTGATTCCTAAAAGGAAAAGAAGTGAAAATTTCCTAACCTAAGCAATAAAAGAGGGACGTCAGTTTAGACGTAGATGGTCGTACAAGAGAAAGAAAGAACTGACATCTTCTGCCATCAGCTAGCCGTGAACTCACCTCCTTCTTTCATCTCTATTTTTCTTTTCAATTCTCTTGATGTATGCTTTCAGCGAATTCATGACTATGACTAGCTAAATACTTTTGTAGCTAGGGGCGATTTCAAATCCCCAAACATGTTCAATTCATATTGATGATAATTCAGTTTTTGATTTTCTATATTATCAATTGAGTGTTTGTTTCACCGTGTCTGCAAGATGAATCTTTATTTGTTTGTTTAGGTGCACAACTAAATGAATAGGTTAGGGTTCTAATGCTAGGAGTAACACTAGATTCATATATGTCGTGTGTTGATTCCAATTGAGTAGCAAAATGTTTTCTTGAATTACATGTGGCTCAAACCATAGGTTTAGCAAGACTACAATGTACTTGTGACCCTAGATTTATCCAAATCCTTTTATTGCTTATTGATTTTGATATGTTAAACTTAGCGAGCTCGTGTCTAGGTTGCATAGTCCAAAATAGATCAAGTGGTGTGCTTGTATTCACTTAATGAGGAACTAAGAAAGGGTAATGGGTTAATTCGAGCTTGTGAGTTAACTTCGGGTAAATTCAATTGAGAATTAAGATTCCATAACTGAGCTTGTATTCACTTAACGAGGAACTAAGAAACGGTAATGGGTTAATTCGAGCTTGTGAGTTAACTTCGGGTAAATTCAATTGAGAATTAAGATTCCATAACTGAGCTTTGATATGATTGAGTGTGTTTGGTGGTGGAGAATGAGTCCTTAGCTTTGTTTCTATCAATAGTTTTAAAGTTATAAAATTTGTTTCTGCTTTGTCATCTTACTGTGTTCAGTTTTACGTGAATTATTTCATATGTCAAATCAACTCCGATTGTTCTGAAATTTTGTATGCGTGTTATTCAATGTGTCTTTAGTGTCCTATAAAATTTACAGTAAATAATTTAGTTAATTAATTACTTTTCGTTAAATGTTCAGTAGCATGGTTTAGAGTAGTTTGTGACATTTGGTTAGCAGTTTAGGAACAATCTTCAGCGAGTAATGACTTGATCACTATATTACCAGCAATGATATTTGAGTGCAAGGTTTAAATTGTGCATCTTTAGACGTACCAGATAACCAAGTTAATAAATTCACACTTCTCTTTTTTCATGTGATTAAGAACATCTTCTTAAAACCTGCGAAACAAATCATCCATGGCTTTCTCTCGGAATTGGCTGGCCAGAATAGGCTCTCCCACAGCTCATATGTCAGTGGACAATATTGCTGCCCTCGCTTTCTTGTCAAAGCCCCAGTTAGCTGGTTTTATATAAGAGTCCCAGTCATTTCTGAAAGCTTCGAGGTTTTGCAAAGTAAAAGAACTTTCATCCTCGATCACCTCTTTCACCTCATTCGTTGCTGGTGCGTAGTATGGCAAATTGAATGCGTACAATTTTTCCTCTTCAATCAAACCCTGAAAAATTCATCATAGTAAGTAACAAAAAGATATTATCTCACATCCAAGCTCTCGCATGAGAGCTTGAAGTGACAATATACTTTGAAACTAAAACGAAAAATTGACTAGAGGTTTGTCCTGGAGGTAAGGAGTATATGTTTCTTCTTTTCCTTTTTATCTTTCTATCTTTATTTGTCTTTTCATATAAGTTGACAAAATCCAATAACAATTGAAAAAAGATGGAGCTCCAAATATTAAATTTGGAGGTACAACAAGAACCACAAAAAAAAAAAAAATTAAGGCTATTACATAGAGGAAAGACCCCAGATTGCGATCAAGCTGCTATACAGATGCAAGGAGGAAACTGAACCACCATGGCTAGAAGAATGCTTATAGCTGACAGGTTGAACTGAGGTATGAGAGGTTTTACTTTTTGTCACTTGCTCTAATGAAGCAGGATTTTTGCCGAACCCACCTTAACTCCTATAATTGTAATTACCAAGCACAGAAGTTCTATCATTTGATAAAATAAATAAATAAAAAATAGATAAATAAAAACCTTTATGTTGGTTTGCCATTGGAGATGACAAAGGCACACGATTGCAAGTTTTGTTGGATGTGTGAATAGTGTTGAATCAAATTTTGGGATCTACTTGAGAGTTTGGACTTGGACCAGAAGAGGGAATAGAATATATCATTTTGGTCACTCAACTATTACTCTGTCAATCACTTTAGTACCGAAGGGGTATTTTGTCTCACTTAATCACTTCTCTCATTCATTCCAATTCAGATTTCTTAATTTTTCACAATTGGTTGGTCAAAAATATCCTTGATATTGTGGCAAATTAAATTTTTTGAATGAAAAAAATTTAATGAAGTGACTAAAGTGATTAACATAATTAAAGTTGAGTGACCAAAGTGATATATTTAAAAAGTGAGTAACCAAAGTATCAAACAGGTAAAAGTTGAGTGACAATTTGTGATATTCTTATTTTGGGCAAGATGTCTATGAGAAAAGGTCATGATTCTCACTGTGGATGTGCCACCCGAAGTATGACACGTCAATCACCAATTTCCCGCTAGAGATTGGTTCACCTGTAATTTTGATGTTTCTTTTCGTATTGGTTTTGTTTGATTATCAGCGCTTACCTTAAAAGAGATTTCTCACGATGTATGCAATTTGGGAAATTTGAGGGAGAGGAGACAAGAATATATTATTCTCTTCTTCCCCTATGACTTAACAGGGTTTTCGAAAGAGGTAAAGTAGTAAATAAAAATTTATAAAAATTAAGAGAGGTCTAGATAATGTCTGAATAGAACCACACTTCAAAACGTTGAAAGAAAAACAAATTGTAACAGAAACATGATTTAACCACTCTGTTCTTGCAAAATTACATTAACACTAAGAACTTGCAGTTCCGCACACTAAAGCCTTATTCTTTTTGCACAAAATTACATCAAAGCTAAAACACTTATTTTCCAATACAACACATATTTGGAGTCAAAAAGGTTACATCAGGTTCCAACTTGTGTTTTAAGCTTGCAAGGAACAAAGCACATCACTTGCTGCTCATATTTCCCAGGCACACGTATTTAACCTGCAACAGAGGATTAAGAATTGCCTAAGCATCACACGTGGAAGTCGTATGATATCAAGTCATGCATAGAACTTGTCTATAGATACAGTTTAACTTCAATATTAATATGGTAGGAATAGTATACAATAATTGAAAGAAATCTGTATCAATGAAGGACTAGAGGAGAAATAAGAATATCAGGACCGGCATATGTAGTATAAAGGGAACCACACAAGCATCTTTTCCTCGCACTTCTAAGTTATGAAATGGTACTTTGATTTTTAGGTTATATTACTCTGTAAACCCATGGTGTAAACAGGTTCTAACAGCTATCAACATTAAGAATTTTATCTCTCTTGCAAGTATAATGAAAGGAGTATCATTTGGTCCACTTACTTCCAAATATTCATCCATTCCATACTTGGAACCTTCTCGTCCAAGACCAGACTGCTTGACACCTCCAAAAGGAGCCACCTTCATTGATATGAAAATTACGCATTAATCAATTTGTAATTTGAAGAGCAAAAATAAATGGAAACTGTCGGCGGATGCAATGTAGGACCTACCTCTGTTGAAATTAACCCTTCATTGACACCAACAAGTCCATATTCAAGAGCTTCAGCAACACGCCATGATCGTTGTACATTATTTGTAAATACATAAGCAGCTAACCCTGCATATGCATGCACATGTGAAGATCAAAGGAAGACATGATTTAAATGGATAAAGCATCATTTTCTCCAAGTTTTTAATGGAGGTATCAGAACATGAAAGGGAGCTCAAAAGATTACCTGCATTGGTATCATTGGCCATGCAGAGAGCTTCATCCTCAGTTTTGAAACGCAAAACAGGTGCGACTGGTCCAAATACTTCATCTCTGAACCAAGACAAAATGTTAAGTGCACAGGTACCCTTGCTATCATCTTATCCACAATAATGAGTGTCAAGGTTTATTCATTTAACAATCAAATAATACGACAACTTGGTTATGGAAATTAAGTATGGCTAACATATGATACAACTGTATTCGAGGGTGTACCTTGCTATAATCATATCACTCTTGACATCACTGAGAACTGTAGGCTCATAAAAGGTCCCTCCAAGGCTATGCCTTTTGGCTCCAAGAACAACTTTTGCTCCCTTCAAAAGATCAATATAATTGAAAGCAAGTCAGGACTGAGTTTTGAGAAAAGTAACAATCATTAATGTTGAATAAACATGATGATGCAAAAACTGGTGGACTAGCAACATAACAGTGAAGTGCTTAAAAGGTTGATTACTTTTTCATATAATAGATCTAGTTCTAAGTTCTAACCTAGTTGAATGTCAAAACAAATTCTTTTACTAATTGTTCTTAGCTATAGCACCACCATCAGAACAAATTACATAGAAATGTAGAGACTAACCTTTGATGTAGCATCTTTGACAAATGACTCGACCTGTAACGAACATACAAAAATTAAAAAGAAAAATAAATGAAAGGAGGATCACAAACCAATTCAAAAGAGAAAAAAAAATGAAGAGAGGATGAAAAACAAAATGAAAACTACGGTTTGGTAAAGAAAACAAACCTTTTGTACTGCTGCTTCATTGATTAAAGGACCCTGCACGGAAATGAAAACAATAAGTTGAACAGATATAATTCAAGGTTCTATCAGCAACTCCAAGAATGTGATATGGAACCCAGTAAAGCAACCACCAAAAATTTGACAGACACTGCATGAATCTTGAGACTACCTGGGCCACTCCTTCACTAAAGCCATGCCCAACTTGGAGCTTCTGGACAGCTTTCGTAAAAGCATCCACAAATTTCTCATAGATACCTAAACAGATGAAAATGCACTTAGTAACCAGCTTTATTAAGTGCTATAAATTGCTAAGCCAAAAAACCACAATTATAACATAACATACAGTCAAAAGCTTACTTTTGTATACACAACTACATGTGCATGAGAAATTTCAGTGTTATAATCAAAACCTACAGCACCAACATCAGAAGTGCCCACTCCAGTATGCATATATAAACTTCTTTTTTTCTCAAAAAGGAAAAGAAAGACTATATTCAGCAACAATAGTTAGTTTACCATTCAAATTCAAAACAATACAAGATGTCCTTCCAATTCAAAATATTTTTGGTGTTACAAAGATCAGTAAGCATATTCTTCTAGCAAGGACTGTATTAAATTAGCAGGCTGCAGCAACTTCTCAATGTTTTACTACACTTCCCACCAGATAGTGGCTGCTGCTTGATGATCAAACAGCACCAGAGCTTCCAATGTTTTTTTGGAATATACATCAATGTAGTCTTAGCACCAGATCATTCACTCAACTAGGAAAATTGTACAAATCGAACAGCAATATTGGTTTAAAACAGAAAGCAAAAAGGTTGTAAATTATTAGTTGAATGTGGTTCCATCATACCTTCTTGTACCAAAATCCTATTAGCACAAACACATGTCTGTCCAGTATTACGGAACTTTGCTCCAAGCTGGAAAAGAGAAAAAGAAAAAAGAAAAAAAAAAGACTCTTGCATGATTCAGCCAATGAATGTAACAAAAAGAAAGAATCCTTGAAACCAGAAATACAGAGGACCAAAAATAGAAATGAAATCTCTACTAAGACAGTTACGATGTATACAGATACTTACAGTTCCTTTTACTGCCACATCCAGGTCTGCATCATCAAAGACTATGCAGGGTGCATTGCCACCAAGTTCAAGAGATACCTAAAATAACCAAGAGAAAGAAAAAAAGGAAAAGGAATTAACCACATTATGGTTCCTAGAGCCTCACTACAGCATATATCCTGGTCCTACAGCCTATATCTTTACCTTCTTAACAGTCCCAGCTGCACCAGCCATCAACTTCTTTCCAACTGCTGTTGAGCCTGTGAAAGTGATTTTTCTTACCTGAATGAGTTGTATAAAGCACTCATGGTTAATGTATTACATTTATTATAACTACACATATCAACAGGAAAATTGCCATTATGGGTATTAAAATGTATAAAACCTGCGGACTTGCAAGTAAAGCGTCCCCAATTGCAGAAGCATTTCCCATTACCACATTCATCACACCCTATATCAAAAGGGTAAATGCATTAGAAATGGAAGAGGGAACAAATGTCCATTGCAATGACCAATGCCTGGAGCAACAAGATAAAATAAAATACAATTGGAAAACCAACATTAGAAATGACTTAAGATCAACAAGTAGCAACAACAGAGTAGGTTTATATACCATGAGTCCATGACATGTCTGCTAATCCAGGTTTTTCTTTTCAGACAATATTTAAAAACTGGCATACAGATTACTGAAAGGAAATTGATGATCAAGTCTCCAAAAGGATATTTAGTCAACTATTTGTTATCTCCAGGGATTGAAGATGAAAAACCCACTTTCTGATCAGTAACTCAAAATCACAAAAGTTTTTCCCAATATCAACCATTCATTGACGTGCAATACTTAAACTATAAATACCTAAGCTTTTATCTGTGTAGTCTCTCAAATTCTAAAGCAACAGTCCAAGCCATTTAATTTTATTACCATTCATAAACTCTAAACAATGATTCAACAGAACATAACACTGTAGCAGAAAGCAAGAAATTTAGTCATTTCCAGCATGGAACGACTAATGACACTCCATAATTATATATTAAGCATGTGGATAACAAATAATCATCCAAGGGATATAAGAGCAGCCTGCGGTAAGAAATATTACCCGCAAGTCCAAATAAAGAATCAACTCACTTTATACTTAATAAGTAATTAAGAAGCGTAAACGACAGAAATATTACCGGCGGTATTCCAGCTTGCAGGGCAAGCTCAGCTGCTGCTAAGGCTGTGAGGGGTGTAAGTTCAGAGGGTTTAATGACCACCGTACAGCCACATGCAAGAGCAGGACCAACCTGAATAAAGTGAGAGGGAAAAGAAGAGATCTTGTAAATGAGCCATACACTGAGTCGGAAGGCTATTCTGCAACATCAAATAGTTTTTAATAAAACACCTTGCGCGTAATCATAGCCAATGGGAAGTTCCAGGGAGTGATTGCACCAACAACACCTACAGGCTGCAAGAGAAAATTTTATCAGAGATGAGAGGATAAAGTCATAAAACAAATTCACTCCCCTGCCCTCCACCCAAATACTTTATGCTAAACATCGATAATAGCAATCTTAAGAACCCTGCAGTTCCGCATTGGAGGGATTTATTGAGAATAATGATCATAAAGTTTCTATCCTTTGTTGGCTGAAATTGGGAGATCCGTTTGCAGTGGAATCAGGTTTCTACCCTATGAGGTCGTAGATGCCACAAGGATATGACTGAGACAAAAATATCAAACTGATGGGAAAAAGAAAAATAAAAAAATAAAAAATTGGTATATACTGAGAAATCCCCCTCCCCCTCTAATGCATAGTGGCACCTGTCCTAGGTCTTCATAGTCAACTCAAAGAATCTTGTACTTATGTGTTTTGTGATGGTTTAACATCAACAGAAATGTATAATTGTCTTCTTTCCTTTTTCATTTTTTAGATTAAAGATTCATTTATCAAACCCCTGAATATTTCCCCAACAATTGATTATTGAATAAACTAGTTCTCATTAGGAGTATAGGACATCAAACCATCAAAGAAACCTATAATATCACCTGCTTTAAAACAAGCATCCGTCGATCAGCCAGAGGCGATGGAATTATATCACCATATACGCGTTTTGCCTCTTCAGCAAAGAACTCAATAAAGGCAGCTCCATAGGTCACCTGTACTATCAGAGGTCATGACATCTTGGTAACTGCAAGTAAAATGCAATGCTAGAGGTAATTGCTAAAATTTCTTATATATAGTCTGAAATGTGATACCTCACCCATGGCTTCTTGTAAAGGTTTCCCTTGCTCCAGGGTAATGAGTTGTCCAAGTTCTTCTTTGTGGGAAATTAGTAGATCGTACCTTAAAAGATGGAAGGAATAAAGATTTTCAACAACTGTATGATATTTCCCAGCATCCTAATGCAGTATTGAAGAGTAACAAGTAGAGCTCCAAGAGAGCAAGAACGAGTAACCACACTACATGGAAGTACAGAGTCCACCTTCAAACGACTCAATAACTAGTGCCTGGATATCCAAAACACTATCAACCACATTAATTCAGGTAGGTGGTCTAACTTTGAGTTTGATGCGAAAGCAAGAACATTGCAAATTCAACACAAACATATAAGCGCACAACAATTGCCTAACAAATGCAGCTAGAGTACTATATGACAATACTAGTATTCAATTTCATGGGAAATACTGCTTGGGTTCTATATAATGATACTAATATCTTAACACAAGTGAGAAATAATCAGTTACTTCCTACCACTTAGCACTAAGCACTAGAATTGTATCAATTGTGATATGTTACACCAGACAAATGGGAAGCTCTATCTTTGTATATAATATTGCCACATAGATTCAAGGAAAAGTTTATCTGGAGAATTGGTTTCTGATCAGTTAAACATTAAGATCCAATAGCAGTACCAAGCAACAACCCCGTTCAAAAATACATAAATGCAAATCATATCACCAAAAATTATCTGCATATAATGACAAAAACACAACTACAGTCTGTTAAGTACTTCCTCTGTTAACTTTGTACTTAAAATACTGAGTAAGTTTGCATAGCATTTAGGAAGAATCCCTACTACAATATACTAACAAATCAAATGAATAATTTTACAAAGATGATTATAGAGAACCAGGGCAGGGATTATACCATTTCCTTAAACATTTGCTCCTTTCCACATTAGTGACCTTGCTCCAGGCTATATACAGACAAAAAGTTTAAATACTTGAATTAGTAACTGAAATTTTCACAACCTTAAGCTATGTTAAATATGATCAGAAATAATCTACAAAATATTATACACTAAATACCATATAGTTCAGTTCATGCTAAATTGAGCAAATAAATCTACAAACATCTAACTTAAAGTTTTAAACACAATGTGGAGAGGTCGAAAGTCCCATACAACTGAATGCCTCGGAGGCAGCAGATATTGCATCATTTGTCTCATTTTGACCCATGCATGGGACGGTTGTTATGACATCACCAGTTGCTGGGTTGTGAACCTGCAATGTTATGAAAAAGAAGTGATATCAGGAAATTGACAAGATTACGTTTCGGATCAAAGAAAAGAAGAAGACCAAAAGTGCAGCAAAAAAGTCGGTGAGGGGATCTAGTTATAACAAATCTTGTAATCAAGAGAAGTGCTGCTTCTTTCTTAAAAAAAAAATAAAACAATAATCAACGAAAAAGATATGAAGCATGATAGAACAATATTCAGTACTAGATAACAAGTGTAGACTTTATTGTAAATATCATCCAAACACATAGGCATTAGAGGAAATGAAAATGGTTCTTCATTCATACCTTTATAGTGTTCCCGTCATATGCATCAGACCATTTCCCTCCAATAAGGGCCTGACTACGTAATAGACCAGCATCAACAAGCCGAGAAGCAAAGCCTTTTGCGTCCATGCTAATCTGGCATCCAATTCCAGCAATCAAATTTCATTATATCCACAAGTACGAGTTAAGACAAAAAAAAATTCAAGAATAAATACTATAAAGAGGAAAAACTCAAGTGTTTGCTCATTTTGCAAGTGCCCTTTTAACTATCAACTTTGGATTTTGAAGTGCGAATGATAAAACACGCAAGGGTCATGAATCATGATAAAGAGTATATTAGCATTTTGTGGTTCCAATCTAAATGTGGCCCAAAACCCTGGCAACATCCATAGTTAATCCAACCCATTATTTACACACATAAGCAGCTTTGATCACAAACACAACAATCAAAGGGTGTTCTAGAAACATATAGAAATTCAAAATTAAAACCCAGATCACTATTGTCAGCCTGATCAACCTTATTCAAATCAACCTTCAATTTCTATCAAAACCCAACTCAAATTGAAAAAAAAGTTCATTCCTTTCATCAACATTCACAATCAAAAACAATCACTCACTCAGACAACACAGAAATGGATGGACTTGAGAAGGAAAAAGGACCATCACATGCTCACTTAATCAAATTGATCTCCAATTTCAAACAAAACCCAACTCAAATTGAAAAAAAAAAAAAAANNNATTATTTTCACACACGTCCCACCTCTGATCACAAACACAACAACCAAAAGGGTGTTCTAGAAACATTCAGAACTTTCAAGAGAAAACCCAGAACGCTATTTCTACGTTCTATCAACATAGAAAATTGATCTTCAATTTCCAACAAAAACCCAACTCAAATTGACCAAAGTTCAGACCTTTCCATCATCAACATTCACAATCAAAACAATCTAAATCTATAGACTTTGAGAGAGGAATACAAAGACCATTACTCACTCACTCACTAGTGCTCAAGTTTGCAGTGTGGGGCTCTCTTGCTCTCTAACCCCAATATAAAAACACATAATCAGAGATGACTGTGGGGGGGCTTACCTGGCGAGCAAAGAGAGGAGTCGAGGCGTGCATGGAAGGCAAATGTGAGACGAGCTTGAAGGGTCGAGCTGCCAACATGCGTGCCGCCATCACCGCAATCTATCTTGTCTCTTCTTGCTTCGAGGAAACTCCCTACTCTGTGCTCTTCTCTCTATCGTCGAGCTCTCGAGGCTCTCACTCACTGAAACTGAAGCACTCTAGGCTCTCTCTCTTCACGTTTGCCTCTGTTGTCGCAGTTCATGACATCTGTTGCACGCCCTGTTTATATAGGGGGTCGTCATTTTGGGCTTTGTTTGGATGACTACGGAGGCCTATTCCGTTGCTGGATTGAAAGGGAAGGCAAATCCTTTCGCTGTTCTATTCATTTTGATAAAATTATCTGTTTCGACTGACGATGATCAACTGACACGTACTTTTTTGCGTAAGAAGGAGACAGACTCCTATAGGCTATAGCCATTCACATTAATCCCCCTTATCAATGTGAAAAAAATGTCGTCAAATTACTGAAATTAGATTAAATGTTTTTTTTGTGCAGTGACAAAAACAAATTAGGTGACTTACCAAATTTATTTACCAATGTAGTGAATGATGTAATAATCTTCGATTCATTCAAATTTGGAACAACGAGTGAGAATGGTGTGGAAATCTTTTACTCGCTCAAATGGTGCACTATAAATCTATAATGTCTATGAACCAAATGGCATTGATTAATACCGATGGTTTCACTTCAATCAGTTGTCGGTTTAGCCACTAAGTTAATTTAATGGTTGTTGATCAATTGTTGTTGGGTGGATTTGTACAGAGACTGCTAGGATTGCTTGATTAGGTTGCATCTCCTCTGTTTACCCCTTCTGAGTTCAGGTACTGGGTCCAAAGCTTCAAGAAACTTTGTAGCGTCTTTCCTTATTCCCCTCAGTAAGGTTGGCCTGCTGCGGTGGCATGCTCCTTGTGATATGTATGCAGAAACTTCATATAGCTTTGATAGTCTGATAGATGAGCAAAGTACATGAAAAGGCTTGCAAGAAGGCATGTAGCGTGGGAGCTAGAAGACATGAGTTGCAGAAGATGAGGGCTTTGCTGTGGTGAAAGGTTTGCTGCGTATCATCTACTACAGTGATGAAGGAATGGATTTTTGGGAATGGCTTATGGGTTTGAAGGTCGTGTAAGGCTTTGAATTGGTTTTGGGTTGGAGGCTGAGAATGCTTGGTTTGTTGCTTGAGGCTTGCTTGTGGGATGTATTCCCCGGAGGTCTCCCCCTTTTGTAGAAACAAGAAGCCTTAATTTATAGGGTAGAGGGAAATGGAGTAAAAGTATAAGATCAAGGATAAAACTGTTATGCTATGGTTAAAACCACATAACTAAGCATAGACCACAAGACCAGGAGTTGTTCCTTAAGTTTAGAAATCCAATAAAGGAAGTACCCTATACTGCTATGATGTGACCTTTACTGCAGTGATGAAGACCACCACAGTAGCGTTAGTTCCAAGACCATGTGAAGGGAAATATGGTGTGTGTTTAGGGAAGAAACTTAATGTCTTTTAAGGTTTGAGGTCCTTTCCAAAGCAAGAATGGAAAGATTGATGATTCTCATAATCTTGGTGTTGCGTGTTTGTGCAGCTCAAGAAAAGAAATAATTATGTTGTTGTTGGATCACACAATTGGATGTAAAATGGTGAGATATGAATGAATATATGAGAAATAACTAATGGATCAGCCATGTCTTCGTACTAAAATGGACAAAGTGCTAATAACCAAAAAAGAGTATGATGTTGTTTGTGTATTGCTCTTGAACTAAAGGAAGCATGAGATTGACTGTAGGTAAAAGAAATTATTGACATTTGTGTTGTTGTAAAGGCTATTGAGTAGACGATTGTGTTTTGGCTTATGGGTTTGGATTCTCTCATCTTTGCATGCCCATGTAAAGATTTAGATTGTCGGGCTTGGATTTTGGTCCCAAGTCCAAAACCGCCGACAACCCAAAATCAAGAACGGGCCTCATGTACTTCCGTAACCTTCCACACCACACCCAATCTTGTAAGCCCCAAAAGCATGATTGTGGCTTGGGTCCACATGCGCGGCATGACAGTTAATAAGGCAGAATCGGAAGTGAATTACAAGATCGAGAGTTCTTGCTTAGCGTAATGGGCTTTAAGCTATTAAAGCCCATAATTTGTAGTTTTGCACATTTATATTTGTATATGGGCCTTGAACAACTATTGGGCATGAATAATGATTTTTTGGGTATCAACAATCGTCAATCTTCCGCAAAAATGGTGAAAGGTATGTAATACAATTGTGCTATTGGACAATTAAAATCAATATAGATGGGGTTGTGATGGATTCCACAATTTGGTCTAATAGTAAGATTTACCACTCTGGCATGAGTCTCCTCCTTTTTGTTATTGTATTGAAGCTAAGACACTTCTTCTTATAGATTTTGGTTTCGAACATATCACTAATTCTCACCTCAACGATATATCCCTATGTGCACCGTATTGTCTACTAGTACATCACGCCCAACACTGCCATTATAGGGTCATTGTGAACCTCTCTTAGAGGCTTAATGTACTTGTTGGCATATTTCCGATCCACACAATGAGACATCTCATTGTCTTGGGCTTAAATTACAGCATCCTTTAATTTTGGATAACTCAAAAGTGCTTCTTTCTTTAAATATGTTAATTACTTCACTTATCTTTACTTTTATCTAGAATTTTATTTGCACTACGTAGTGTGTGTGCCTCGCACTTCCTCGCTCGGGATCTTCTATAGATCAAAGTTGTGCAAGTTATAAATGTAATATTTCAGAATCTATCGGAATGCTTTATATTGTTTCTTTTACTCTTTAGCTGGCGAAACATAATTTTTCTTCTTCTTTGGAGAAAAGTATTTAAATATTTATTTTTTTAATTATGTGTTTATTATACTCTTTTAAATTTGCATGCATCTAAAAACTATAGAATATACACGATCTTAAAGTTTAGCAATATCCTAATAAGATACATCTTTATAGATAATACAAACTAAAATGAAAAGATAAAAGATCCATGATAGAGTGTAAATGAAGAATGGAAAATTGTTGAGTCACCAAATGAAAATGCTAACATCACACGAAATTGAGGGGCCATCATGCTTCTATATATACGTGTGGTCTTCCCCATATGATAAATTATCTTTAATTTAACGTAGCAATGGGGGGTCTCTTCGCTTTGAACAAGTAGCAAGCTAGCCTACTTCTTTGACGCTTAGAGGTCGCATTTTGACCTGGATTTGTATTCATGACTGCCATGGTATATATTTATCCCAAATAAGAGAAAACCAAAATTCATCAATTATGGTTTGGGTGCGGTTTTTTTCTTAGTTCAAGACAAACAGGCTACCAACCAGTAGCACTCAGATCACTTTCAGAAGACGATTAGGGTCCCTCATTGGTTTTTCGACGCTCGTTTTCATGTTGTTTTGGGTTGTACAACGTACATATTTGCATGTTGTGGCAATGGATGGTGCCACTATATAAGCATGTTTGTCGATAAAATGTGAGTATCTTTTTATTTTATTTTTTATATTTTATAAGAGACTTGATGCCCAATGTTTGTCGAAAAAGTGTGTCACCTTTTGACAACGAAATTATAATGGCAAAGATGTGTCTTATATATATATATATATTTTTTTTATAGGGTACTACGACGGATTTTCCGTCAGTAGAACTGTGTCACTTTTTAGCGACAAAATTTTATCGGTTTCTTTTATAAGAGGGTTTTACCGATAAAGTTCTCTCCACAAAAGATGCATCCTACTTTCTATTATTCTTTTTCTAAGACTTTGAGTGACAAACGTTTGGGTCAGTGCAAGTGTATCACTTATTGGTGACAAAATTTTGACAATAGTTTTTTATGGGAGGTTTTGTATCGATAAATTTTGCATCAAGAAAATGTTTTAGCATTAACATGATCGCAGAGTATAAGTGCATATCGCTTAGTAGTTACTTTCAATTATTTGTTGTTACTCGTTCTCCTACTATCCTTTTACAAAATATCAAAACAACCTCATCTCCTGGAACATAAGCATAAATTAAGAATTACTCGTTGATCTATTTAACTCTTCTTCAAGTATAGGTAGTGTCTTTTTTTTTTTTTTTTTGACAATGCAAGTATAGTCTTTTTGACAATCCAGCAGATCGAAACCACAACATCATAAACTTTATTAGAATTTGATTTCAAGAGAATGATCGGTAAGTTACCAGCTATCAAAGTGTTAAATTATTCTCCAACAAAAAAAAAAGTGTTCAATTATTCTCACTTATAGAAGAAAAGAGTATTGCTCGAGCATAAGAACCAAGAATGACAAATTAGTACATCTAAACTAAATTGTAATTCATAAATAAAATCACTACAACTTTTACTTGATGGTCGAAAAATGAATGAAGATGAGCCGTATCCTATAATAATGATATTGCCATTTATGTTGTCTTCATAATGATTTTGAATCATTATTTCCACTTTACTCCAGTTTAGGCAAGTGTATGTCCAAATTCTGGCAAGTAAAGCCCCTAATTATTCAATACAAACCCGAATTATATAATTTAATTAACAAAGAAAAGAAAAAATAAAAAAGAAAAAAGAAAAAATACAGTAGGGAAATTCATTGGAAACCCACAAGATAAACCGTGTTGTTGCATTGTATTAGTTTTGACATTTCCAAGTTCCAACCATGATTATCTTTCCCATTCTCTCTCTCTGATAATATTCCCCTCTATTCATTTCAGGTCTTCCTTCTTCTAGAAAACAACCCCAAACAAAGAGAGAGAAGAGGCTTGGTCTCGCCGGCCACCTTGTAGAGAGGGAAAGAAAGAAAAGAAAGAAAGAAAATTTGCTTTCTTTTTCCCAATCCCTCTCTCTGTAGAAAAGTCAATTCAATCCCACCCCCCTTTCCCCTAAACCCATTTTTTATTTCGAATACAAAAACACAGGTACAGCAAACCAACCCCATAACCCACTTCTCTCTACCTCTCCGTCTCCCTCTATCACATTCGCCAAAACCCATCAATTTGATCATCTGGGTTTGTTTAATTATCGGAAAAAGGTTGAGCCTTTGCTGCGGAAAAAAAAGCTAGGGTTTGTATCTGATGAGTTCCAATACGGCGCCGTCCAGCTCAGCAGGCGCTGGATCTGCCGATTCAGCAGCTACCAGGAGGTCCAAGCGCCCCAAATGTAAATTTTTCTTCCCAAAGATTTTAGATTTCTGCTTCTTTTGGGGTTTTGAGTGCATATTGGAAATACCCAGATGGAAATTTTGTGTGTTTCTGCCTTTGTGTTTCGGTTTTTGATTAGCTAGATGTTCGTATTTGTTAGGTTTAGGAGTTTTCTTGAAGTGAGTTTTCGAGATGGTTTCGTGTTCATTATACTGAATTAAGAAGACTCAACTTGTAAAGATTCAAGAAACAAGCTCTGGTGGTTTTAGAATGCTAAACATTAAGTTTGAGGCATATAACATCTGGCAGCCTAACATAGATAATGGACTATTACTGTAATTGATTCATGCAAGATGTGGTAACTGGTTTTGGAAATCTTTATGTGATTCCGGTTGACCTATGCGAAAGACTAGTTGATGTGAAATAATTACCGATTGCAAAGAGCCCTAGTTTTTCGTGCCTTGTTCAATAGTACCCCGGTAGCTAATGTAGAGTTGGGGACCTATTTTTCTTGGAATCAGAGTACACGTAAGACAACACTGAGAATTGAGGGATTATTGATGAACTAATGTAGATGGATATGCCATGTGCATAGAGTTTTCGGCCAATGTGTGAAATCTGACTACAAGCTAGCGTGCTGATATTCATAGTATATTTTACCATTGTGTTCTCGTTCTTCACTTGACCAGCATGCAAAAGCCAGATTCATGTCTTCATACTGCTTCTATTAGGTCACTTAGTAGCCTTATCATTAATCATAAACTGAGAGGTATCTTGAAATTTAATCCTTTCAGATTCCAGATTTACTCAGCAGGAACTTCCAGCATGCAAGCCAATTCTCACACCAAAATGGGTAGGTTTTCTAGCAATAAATTAGATGTCTGCTTAGTATCTGAATACCTGTTAAAATTCCAACTTAACTCTTTTTACACTTGTGCTTGTAGGTCATCTCAGCATTCATGCTCGTTGCAATTGTCTTCATTCCCATCGGAGTTGCTACCCTATTTGCTTCCCGAGATGTTTGTTCGAGTGAAACCCAATTTGATGCATAACTGTCTATTCTATTTTAGTTCTACATGTATTTGATCAGGAACATCTTTTTATCAGGTTGTTGAAATTGTTGATCGATATGAAACGGATTGCATACCACTGTCCTCTAGGAATGATATGGTCAAATACATCCAAACCCCAGGAAATAAAACATGCAGCAGAACTCTGACGGTAAGACCTTTAATTAACATCAAAGGACTGTAATTTTCCCATATGTGATTCATATTAGTGTATTAATGTGTGCATCTGTATCTGAAATTTAATTCTCATGTAACTGATTGATCTCCCGTTGTTTTTGAAGGTAAAAAAACACATGAAGCGGCCTATATATGTATATTACCAGCTTGATAATTTCTATCAGAATCATCGCAGGTATGTCTACTATCTTATCCACATTCTCCAAATAGTGTTTAGTTCATATGATTACTGCAATACAGTTTTATTTTGGAGAGTCAACAGAAGGTGAAGTTCAATGTAATGTAGTGCGTCATAGAGTTTTGGGAATTGATATTTGTCGTGCATATATGTCAATAGGTAGAACAGTGTCCAAAGAAGTATAGAAACGACGTGTGGTCCAAGGAATTTGATGGCATGTTTATTTCATTAAATGTAGTAGGAAAAACAATATTGGGGTAACCCTTCTTTTAGTAGATGATAAATGTTGTATGTCATGCATCACTTTTCTATAGTAGTTGATAAATGTTGTACCTCAAGCATCACTTTTTTATAGTAGTATCTAACTGTATGAGTGCAGACAAGCATTCATGGGGCTGTTGGTACTGCTTTATTGAACTTTACTGTTGTGTCAATAATAGCTTCATACCACGGGTAGTTTGCATGCTTTTGTTCTTTCTAGTATATTGCTCGCAGAAGTCTAGTGTGTATAATTTAGGAAATATATGCAAATGAATCTCCGATGGTTGCAACATGAATATGTTAGCTATGATAGTTGCAACATGAAGCCGTACCTGATGGTATCCAGTTACAATTTTTTTTATTTGTAATATTTTTTTTTGAATCCTAGAAATGTGATATTAATTTGGGTTTTAGATACCCCAGGATTGTCTGCTCTCTCTCTCTCTCTCATGATTGTTGTTTGTGTGCCCTATTTTTCCTGCTACTGCAGCATAGCATATTCATACTAGTTTGATTGTGGCATTCTATATTTCAGGTATGTTAAGAGCCGAAGTGATAAACAGTTGAAAGATCCAAACTCTGCAAATACAGTGACTGATTGTAAGCCTGAAGACAAGACAGCAAATGGTGTACCTATTGTACCATGTGGGCTCATAGCTTGGAGTTTGTTTAATGACACTTATAAATTTTCCCGCAACCAAAGCGAGCCATTACCGGTGAACAAGAAGGGTATTTCATGGAAGAGTGACAGGGAGCACAAATTTGGCAAAAAGGTCTTTCCTTCAAATTTTCAGAATTCAACTCTTAAAGGTGGTGCGACTCTCGATCCATTGATTCCAGTAAGTTATTTGCCACTTCTCTTCTCTACTGTTGACATTGGATTTCCACTATTTCTCTTTTGCATCGTTGAAAACTCTGAAACTCCAGTCAAGTGTTTTTGTATGCTTCAAAATAAGGAAAAGACAGGTGGTATCAAATGGAAGGATATATGTGGATATATATATATATATATATATATATCATATATTCTTTTAATAGTTGATCAAACAAACTGCTTTTATAAGAAGGCAAGTGCTTAACCAGTTTGATATGTTTTGTTCAACAGTTGAGTGATCAGGAGGACCTCATTGTTTGGATGAGAACTGCTGCATTGCCAACATTCAGGAAATTATATGGGAAGATAGAGGTGGATCTTCAGCAAAATGATGTCATACATGTGACATTGGACAACAATTACAACACATACAGTTTTAGTGGAAAAAAGAAGCTCGTACTTTCTACCACTAGTTGGCTTGGTGGCAGGAATGACTTCCTTGGCATTGCTTATCTCACTGTTGGCGGGTTGTGCTTCTTTCTGGCGATGGCTTTCACAATTGTATATCTTGTTAAACCAAGGTAAATCCTAAACCAAATATGTTCTTCCTACTTCTATTATGCAGTAATATTAAAGGCTGTCAACAGATTGCGTTGCATGAACTTGTCAGCTTGTGCCATAATATCTTGTATGCTTGTCTGACCTGTCTTTATGGGATAAGCCTTAATAGAAGAAGTGTTTATATGACTTCATGGCCAACTGGTTGAACAGCTCGAAATTGGGGTTGAGGGGACTAGTCAAGTTAGAAAGATGTGGCTTTCCAAGTCTTGCTGTTTCTTTTTGATAATCTCTAATTTTGGGGAATGGGGGATTCAACAGGGAATATTGAGTATTAGGGTAATTGCTTATGTAGCAACCCTACTGTTGACAGTGAACTTGTAGACATTTGCTCTGCGGGTTATGGGCTGTGGGTCTCTTTTTGCTCTCAAGTTATACTCTCTCACTTTATTGCTAGTGCACCCTTCCTAGGCCTTGCCTTTTATGTCCGAAACTCGGAATCGGAATTACCTAATCATGCCTTTATCCACATTTCAATTCATAATTTGAGTAAGGGTTGGTTCTGATTGTGATATATGGACCCTTAAACAATGACTGATCCTCTTCTTTTCAGGCAACTTGGAGATCCTTCCTATTTGTCATGGAACAGAAATCCAGGAGGGCACTAAGCGTGTTTAACTGCTCACATCAACAGCTTGCCTTGAGCATTTCCTGATGGCCTACTTAATTATGTGTATATTAATGTTATCATCAATATGGGCAGTACATATGATTTCTAAAAGCATTTTGGTCATTTGGAGTTTTCTTCATCCCCCCCACCCCAAGATTGTTGAGAGCACAACATTATGAACTTTCCTGTATAATTTCAGAAATAGTGTTGATTACATCTAAAGTTTGATCTGCGAATTGATTACTTTGTTTAAGCCCTGTTGAAAATTGTCTGGCATTTGGAATTCTTCTGCCCGTGTAAAGATCGTGATTTTTCAAAGCACCCTCAGGAGAATGTTGGAAAGGTATTTGCCTTCTGGGTAGGATGGATCAATGGTATGATCACATGCTGCTCCAGCATCCCTGAGAACGGTTATTTTTCTACCTGCTGCTGATGCTGCACTCTGATAAAAAATAATAATAATTATTATTATGTTGGTGAGAGATGCTTAGCAGTACCGGTAGCTCATTTTCCGAAGCTTAATTAGCAATTTGATTGAATAGCAGATAAGCAGCAGAGATTATCTATACTATTAAGAGAAGAGAGCTTGCTCTCCATAACTGTTTTTTTTACCAAGTTACTCTTAATGTATTAAAATACTTTGAATCAGAAATAATCATCTAGGAATAATAAAGTCAATTAACAAAAAAAAATGTACAGGAACTGTGGACGGTGGAAACTCCCACTATTTTTTAATACCTCCCCACACACTCTTAAAAATAAAAAATAATAATAAATAAATAAATAAAAACAACTTTCCTGCACACTAGTTTTGCCTAAAGTAACCAAATTTCATTGTGGACAAAGCACAAAATTGATTCACATTCTGTTATAACAAAATCCAGAATCTTATAACAACTCGAAATTTAGTAGTCTTAACTTAACAGAATCTAAGAAGATGAAAGTGGAGGCATGATGATGGTGCTAGCTGCAGAAAAATAGAACTTGCCTGAAGAATGCGCAAGAACGTCCCACTTTGGGTCATCGCTCCTGAACACGAACAAGTCATGAGAAGGCCACCTCTCCTTGTCAATTGCATTGCTAATGAATTTAAATTTCTATACATGCCTGATGCATTTTGTAAAACCTGGATTTGATAATGACCAATAAGTGGCCATTAAAGCAAAAAAATAACACAAATAAACATGCAGAGGAAGCTAGCAATAAATTGAGTGAAATTATTGGTGTACTCAGACACCAAACATGGTACACAGTGTGCAATATATCATTTTTGAAAGAAAAGTGCAAGATCCACATGCACAAACAAATTTGAAGTCTGCCTGTATGAATGAATGCAACTTGAATACATGCTATGATGGAAAAAAGTTTTGATTAGACAAGGAACAAAAGATTGGTACCTTCTTTCGTGGTGCTAGTTTAGGAGGATCTAAGATGACAATATCAAATGATTCATTCCTAGAAAGAGCACCCTTCATAAACTCACTTGCATCTTCTTTCACAAATGATATTATTCCTGGATCCATGTTGTTAAGAGCAATATTTTCTTTAGCTAGTTCGATTGCACCGAAGGATGAGTCAACACCTGATGAAAAATATTACAATAAAAAAAAGAAGCCTAAATTAGCATTGAAGATGATATCTTAAGATGTCTTGTTCCGCTGAATTTATTGAGTTCTAGATCTGTTTTGGGACCAAAGAACCAAACAGTTTCATTTAATCTTCTTAAAAGAACCAAAGTTTAATTTTGACTATGTCACTGCTATAAAGTTATGACTCCATGAAGTCATAATGACAATTCTTTATCCCCGAGCATGGAATTGTTAAATGAAATTGCAAAGTTAGGCTTCTAAGCCTTAATAGTCATTACCGAGCAAAGGAGGACGAAACAACTAAATTGGGACAAGTCAATAACCAATGCCAATACAGTAAGGATTGAAACCAAAAACTTTCAACAAAATTTTATACCTGTGACATTCACAGCACCACCTCGTGCAGCATTTAGTGCAAAACCACCACTATAGCAGCAGATATCAAGAACTTTCTGATTGTCTGAAATTGTTGATATGAATTTGCGGTTTTCACGCTGATCAGCATAGAACCCTGTCTTCTGCCCTTCAAGTGAAATGGCATAAAAAATCCCGTTTTCCATAACCTAAATAATGCAAGATCAGAATACTCACACGCAACAGATCCCATAAAGCACCAAAGCAGAAGTATAAAGGAATTTCAAAATCCTATACCAGTTTCTGGTTGTGTGCGGTGTGCGGGGGGTTTTATCAAACCACTTTTTGATTAGAATATGGAGCTATCCTACCTTTGTTCTCTGAGGGCAAATAGATGGATCCATTTCCTTCAAATTTGACACATCCAATCCTTCTTCTTTTAAAATTTCCAGGGACGGTCTCCAGTTGATGTGATTAATTTCATTGATTCTACCAACACAAGCCTCTATTTCTGCTTTGTACTTCTCAACCCAAGCAGCAGATGATGCTATTACTGCTACATCTCCAAATATGTCAATTATTAGGCCTGATAATCTGTGGCAAAAGAATTGATAACAAATTGACAGTTAGTGAACTAGTATCTCCATAACAAGTCTGTACACACACACACACACACACACACACACACACACACACATATATTAAAAAGATAAGAAAATCAAGAATGTTGAAAATAGATATGCACATGGATTTTCTAACAAAAGACAAGAGAATGGTCATCTCACACTGAACTTAAATAGCAATTGATTTTACAGATACAAGAGATGCTATGCGAAGTAAAGAGAACACTAATCAAAGTCTGAGTAGATATCTCAAAGTTGAATACCTGTCTCCTTCACTATTGACAAGACGAAATGCATTTGTACTAGCTGATGGAAGCCCCAAACTCTTGCGTAGCTCTATAGCTTCATTAATTCTTGTCTCAAGCAGTTTCTCCATATTCAATGCACATGAACAATCCCTGTCACAGAAAGATTAGCAACTGCAACATCACTGCAAATGTGATAATTTCGAACTGCACATGTAAATATTACCTTATTGCTTCCTCATCCAGCTGCATAAGCCGGACACAGAACATGGAGACTGAATTATACATGCCCCACCCTATTGGCTTTTCTGCTCCATCAGCTACTAGCACAACATCTCCAGTTCTTGGTGGTGGTCTCCCAATTATTCTATCAACTGCTCCACTATAAACCATTGGACTTCCATCCTTGAATAGTTGTGTCTTCCCCTTCTTGAGTACAACCCTCGCAACACCTGCCAAGCCGGATCATCGCAATGAAGTTCAACAAATTTTGACTAAAAAAGAAAAAGAAAAAAAGGCATTTCAAGCATCAAAGTAAAGCTCAAGAGAACAATAAGTAGATCTCTTCCTCTTGCAGATGGAATTGATTGCTCTAAGTAAACATGGAAACTTTGAAATTTAGTTATTTCTTGCTGATGCAGCAAAGTAGGAGGATGGATGTCAAATTTAAAATCAGAAAAAGAAAAGTTAGGAAGAACAATACTAACGAAATCATACACAAACATGAAACAAGTTTCTCAACAAAGAAAACAGAAATATGTACCAAAAAAAAACTCTGGGTGACTTTATATTGTTAAAGCCATTAGAAAATCCTATGTCAACTTCTTATTGAGTTACATGAAAAGACTGTCTCTAGATTAGAATAAGCAAAATATCTTGTTCACAAAATAACATAGATCACATATTTTCAACTTATCTTCATTTTTGCGCTGTTCATTATCTTTTGCCACATATTCTCTGTAGCTAGTCAGAACATGTAAAAGAAAAGAATAGAAGATATGAAACTAATCCAACCATCCACATTTTATGAGATGTCCCAGCATTTTCCCACATCCACCAAAAAGAAGAAAAAAGTAAACCTTGCACAATCATCCAATAAAAATGCTATTGAATACCATTTCTTGTATTCAACCAGTCACCGAAACCACCTGCAATTGATCACAGGAATACCTTCTAGCTGCAAAAGATATCCAAATTTCCTTATCAAGCAACCTATGTAAGAAACAAATTTCACCTTATTTGAACAATTGGGTCTGGTGTCTGGCTCGAAATAAATTCAAAAGCCAAGCACTTTGACACATTGCCAAATTGAATTGGTATAGAAACCACATTATCAAAACCACAGAAACAGCACAGGCATACAGTGTTGGGTTTCATAAAAGTAACGAAAAAACAGAAACTTTTTTCTTCCGTACTTGTTCCTCATTGCCCATGACCCTATTCTAAATTGCAGTTCTATTCTAGTAAGAAAGCAATCTGACACAGACCCAATAAGCAAAAAGGTTCAAACTTTCAGTGATTCACATCAAAGTAAACTACCCTTCTGGAAAGAAGCTTAACAGAAATAGAGAAAGACCTTTGGGGTGAGCAGAAGCAAGTTCTTGAAGGGTAGTGGTGGTGCATGGTAAGGCAGTAGAAGTAGACAGAGACTTTATCAGGCGGGCTGGAAAATGCTGCATCACTTTTTTGAGCTCGGAGATGAGTTGAAACGGATTTTTTGGTAACCGTCTTCTATGAGCCAAAATAGGTTGCTCCGTTGCTACCGGGTATGGGCCAAACCCGGTTTTCCCAAATACTAATTGGTCGGATTCATAAACCCTAAACCTGTTAATTAATTAATATTATTATTTAGAATAAAATGAATCTCATGTTGTTGTTGAGTTGTGACTTATTGGTTATACACTGTATATGTCACAAACTGAAATCTCACTGACCTCATGTGAGAAATGGAGTTATGAAAAAATTGTCGTTTCTGCCACAAAACAAAATTCATGCTTTTCTGGTTAGTACTTGCTTATATCTGGATAAGGGTTTTACCATGCAATTCTATCTTACATATTTTGGTATTATGAACTCATTGTTACGTATTTGCACTTGAGTTGCAAGTTTTAATTCGATAAGTACAATGACAGTTTAGAAGAACTACAACTTTAAGGTGCAGATAACACCAACAAGAGGAATTATCAAATAATAGACCAAGAAGTGAAATAATATTAGATCCCCAGGCAAGACAATAAATATGGGATTTGTGCCTTTCAGGCCCTAAACTTTTTAATTTATAAGCAAAAATTCATTTGCTCGCTCACATTTAGTATAATAGCCGTTCGGAAAGACATTTCCCTCTACCAAAATACAAATATTTCATAGTTTGATTCCTAATATGTTCTTTGAATAAAAATAAAAAAATAGAAAAAAAGTTGGTAAATTTTCCGGGTCGGGCTTTCCTTCCAATGGTGTTAGACAGAAGTACCCGTGTTACTAGTCCAATATTACAGTTAGCCCATAACATTGTTGAATTTGTTTCTCATTCGCCTCCAGACCACTTTGCCTTGTTCCTTCACTCTCACCATTTTCGCACCTACACAAGTGAGTCCCCATCTTCTTCTTCTTCTTCTTCTTCTTTCTCTTTCTTTTCGCTATTATCGATTACTCTGTAAATTAAAGTTGTTTTCTTTTTGATTGATTTCATGGCAGGTTTGCGCAACTCAATAGCTGCTCATACATAAAGGAACTGGGTTCTGGTGAATTCAAAAAACCTATCTTTATCGATTTCGTAAGTTGGTTTATGAATAACAATCTCCTTTTGAACTCTTTACATTCCCAGAATACAAGACTTGAATTATTTATGAGAATTTTTGTTGTTCCAAGTACTTTGCTTTTGGCAGTAGAGTTTGCATATGGATTGAACTGGGATCCTATTCTGTGCTTTGGAATTTTGGGTTATGAATACAAACCTGTTTGGTTTAGTTTTGCAATGGGAAGAAATGGGTTTCTGAATTTATTGAAGGTTTTGTGGCTGGTGTGTGTCTCTGTGTTGTGTAATGTGTAGGGAGAATTGAGGTAGAGTCATACGATGCATAAGGATAAGATTTTCAAGCTCGCCAAGGGCTTCAGGGGAAGGGCCAAGAACTGCATAAGGATAGCCAGAGAGAGGGTGGAGAAGGCCTTGCAGTATTCCTACAGAGATCGCCGCACCAAGAAGAGAGACATGCGTGCCCTGTGGATCCAACGTATCAATGCTGGCACCCGCATTCATGGTGTACGTTTCGAATTACAACTACTATCTTATATATGATGAGCATGGTATAGTTTGGTTTCAGGGAATTGTAATATCCCTGTTAGGGGACTTTCTTCTGTAACTGCTTTGTTGCATGTCATATAGTGGTCCTTATACAATTGAGTTGTGTACTGAATTCTTTGGGTCATTGCCTGCAAATTTATGAAACGAGAGAGAAGAATACATATGCAAATTTATGAAGATAAGTGATCAATGAATATTCTTCTGGTCAAACCTTGAGCATTGAGTCACGAATCTCGTTATTATGGTGATATAACAACGAGTCAGTGACTGCTGTTTTTATTGTTCTTACATGTTTCCCAACATGTTACTGACCATGAGGAGGGATGTGGGGTGTTTAATAATAACAAAAGAACTATTTCAGGCCGTTTTGATGGCTGTGTGATTTCAAGTGGCTGTGTGATTTTAGTAGATTACTTGAAACTTGTGACCTATTGTTTTCGAACTTGGTTAAGAAGAAGTAGCTTTAAAAAGTTAGCAAGTGAAAAATACGGCTCCTTATTGGGATCTCTAAGATAGTTTGTACTCAAATGCAAGTGTGATTTGTTTGTATGTAAATCCTGGCTGCAGTTTACAGAGCTTTGTTGAGTGTTTTGAATTTGACTTCTGGTTTTAGCTTTGTCTTAGTTTTCATCTTTATTGAAGCATATTTGAATCAGTGTTGTATGGTTGGTTTGGGCAAAAATTGAAGTTGGTAAAGCTTATAGCTTCCTAGGTTAAGATGTGTGGAATGAAATGTGTCTTTTTGGATCTTTTGGCCTGGAGATGCAGTTGAGTTATTTGATTGGTCTGGAACAGATTGCTAAGTGATCTTGTCAAGTTGAGTGATTTTTGGGTGATTTCCTCTGCAGTATATGGTTTCTAGTGAATGCTGAACTGGTTTCTGTTCACTTTTCATCAGGTTAATTATGGGAATTTCATGCATGGATTGATGAAGGAGAATATTCAGCTAAACAGGAAAGTTTTATCAGAGCTTTCTATGCACGAACCATACACTTTCAAGGCCCTTGTAGATGTCTCTCACAGCGCATTCCCTGGGAACAAGGCCGTACTTCCTCCCAAAAAGGAAGGCCTCCAAATTCTTGTGTAATTGGCCATTTAGATGGATCTTCTTTGCTTGGTCCCTTAGAACTTGTATGAAAGAACAAACATTTTTGGTTTTTTCGTTGCCCTTTACATTATGATTCTTACTCGTTAATGCAGATTTTAAGAACATCATCTTTATTTTCTGTTGATATAATAATCTTGATGTGGCAAACAAATATTACATGGAAGGAGAAATATTTCTCCCGAAGGAAAAGGGTTGGAGCTAGAAAAGTTATTATCATCAATGTATACACCAACAATTAAGACCATTTGGATGATTGCTTGGATAACCAGGCAATTTTCAATTTGATCGGATCATTGTTTCGAAGAACTACGAACTGTCCTATAGGCTAGATAAGCAGAAATGTAAAAATACCTCCACAAAGAACCATCTATTTGGTTCACAAGTTTTCAAGTCTCAAGAAAGTGCGAGACAAACACAGACAGCATCTTCCTTTAGTGTCCCTTCTCGCTTGTTTCTCGCTTGTATCTCGCCTCTCAAGTCTCAGCCATGTCCTTCTCCCTCCTCAACTCTTTCCTGATCAGGTTTTTTAATCTCTGGTTTTATTTTTGTTTTATTATTATTTTTTTGTATTGTTCTTTTCTTCGGATTATACATGATTTTCTTGAATTGGATTATTTTTATGCTGATTAGTCTTTGTTTTGTGACTTCGTTGATGAGCTTTGTCATTACAGCCTGTAATCAAGACCCCAATTTTAATATTTTTCTGTGAGTTTCTAAAGTTATATTTTGAGCGAGTGGGGTGGGGTGACTTAGAAGTTATGAAAAATATTGACCGGAAGATCCAAAAGCTAGTTCTTAGATCAGTAAGTAAAAAATGTACCACTTTCACTTTCACTGACCTCATTTTTTAGGACTATTCAAGTTCTTAGACATACCGGGAAGAAATTTTTGTGAATAGCAAGATGTTGGTCCTCTTGAAATAAGAGAATATACAGAACCAAGATTGGTTTCATGGGCAGCAATAACAAAGGGAAGAGAAGGTTATGATCTCAGTGGATTTGAAAAGATTAAATGATGTTTTCTGAGCAAAAAAAAAATGAAAAAAAAGAAGAAGATGATTTTCTTTTAATTATTATTTGCTCTTGCGTTTTCTATGATTAAAGTTACTACTGACATGCACTCACAAACAGATAATGAACTGTTGTGTATGTAGAGCATAGCCAGAGTTGTCTGTTTATCCTTCTTACTATCTTTTCTCCATAATGTAAAAGCACTGCTTTTTTGGTAACCTGGATTGAGTTTCTGAACTTGAATATATACATTCATGGTAAAATTATTAAATCAGGAAAGGACCTGTTGCTGCAAGCAAAGCTAACAGTCCCAAGGGTCAAATGGGATAGCTGAAGAAAATACTGCTGTTTTTGGTAAGCTGTTCCTAGGGTCTAGCTAGTAAGGATCTTTATACTCTTTTGTACTACTAAAAATATCGAATGCTCTCTTAACTTAGCAGAAGTTTGAGGGGACTAAACAAAGAACAAAGAAAATGTTCAACAAGGTTGATCTCTCTGTTTCCTTATATGACACTGCTTGGTTTACCCGATCCATAATTGGTTGTTGCCTTAGAAGATAATCAACTCCATGATGGTTCACGAGGTCCTCATAACTTTCATCCCATGTTCACAAAAGATGCTCTCTTACACACCTTAGCCTGCATTCTTGCACCAAAGCGACAGAGTGTTGGACTAGAACAAATTAACAAGGGTATAATTTTTGCTCTTGCATACTTCTAATCCTTTGTTGATGTTGTTTAAAATTTAAATTAATACCTCTCTTGTTCTTTTACGGCTACATTTTCTTGAGTCATATATAGCTTCAGCTACTGATGAAGAGAAGCCATCTTCTGTTGGGTTTAATATAATATTTCCTGCTGTGGTAGAATCTGCAGTGAGTTTGGATATGATTCTTCCCCTGGGAGGATCAACCTTAGCTGCTTTATTTTCACACGAGAGACTTTGTGCCATATTTGTTTATTTTTCTTTGTTAAGTTTATCTAATCAAATGACCTGCCTAGTCAAGCCAACTGAATCTAATGTGCAGATGTGGGTTTGGGTTTGTAAATTAGAACCTTAGAAAGCGATTATCCCCTTCCTCCCTTTTTTTTTTCTTTGATTACATCAACAGCAAATGAGAATACACAACGACCGGTCATCTGTGACTCAAACTCATGACCTTGCTTTCCTTCCTTCTATTTCTTTTGTTCTGTTCATACAAGTTCAAAATTGATCTGATTGTCGTCTTTGTAAGCAGACAAGGTGAGTCATGGTGTTATGTTACCTACATTTTACTCTTAATGGATTGACATGATCTGCCATAATCCCTTCGATCCCCGAAGTTATGTGGCAGAATACATTTCAAAACAAAAAATAAATTTCTCTGTTTTTCTTTGTCCTTGTTATAAAATAAAAATTCTAGGGTTAAAAGAAACAAAGAATTATATTAATCTTCTGTAGCATTTTTTTTGTGTCATGTGGTGTTGTCAGCAAAGAAAAATTAGAGGAAGTCAATTAAATTCTTTTTCAATTGAAGCATTTGATGCCATTGTAAAAAATCATTGAAAACTGCAAGGGCTCTATAGCATGCGTTGGAGAGCATCAATGTTCTGTAGCATCGTCTAACTTGTCCTTTCATGCAGTTTTAAACTCTCAAGAGTCAAGAATGAAAGAAACGAACACACAGACTGCATCTCCCTGTAGAATAATTGTCAATTAGTCTCTTCTTGCTCATGTTTCTTGCCATCTTTATTCCCATCCTGCAGTTCTTTTAATTATATACTATCAGATTTAGGCTAAAATGTATCGTCTTAATTATCAAATTCGTGATTTCATATTTTTAGGCTAGTTTTACATTCTTTTTATTTTAGGTTTTCTAGTTTATTTTGGATTTGTTTTGTTTTAATCCGTGGGCTTTAGGGTTTCATTGTTAGTCGCCCTAGAGTTTCTTTCCCATATATAAGCGACCTTAAACGGCTGCAGCACTATCTTTTATCATATTATCAATCAAAATTGAGAATTTTCTCTTTTATCTCTGGTGGACTCCAGAATCTTTATTTTAGGTTTATTGCTGGTAAACCTAGTTATCAATCCGACTGCGTTAGGTGGCAGAAATTTTTCGCTAAGAAGACCTTTCATTTTGCGCCATGTCCGAACACGCTCTTTGCCTTGCCTCTGACGAGAGCTTTGCAACTTATCCCACCAATAAGCAACATCTTTCTTTAGCTTCGGAGAAACCATCTTAGCCTGCTTGTGTTTTGGAACCTCCATGGTCTCAAAGAATCTATCCACTTCAACCTGCCAATCCAGAAAATCCACCGCGCTCATGTGACCAGAAAAGTAAGGAATATCAGCCTTGGTTATGAGAACCTCGGAATCATAATTAATATCACCTCCACCACCACGCTCTAGCCCGCTAGCCTCCTTCTCCCGCCTCTATTCTGATTGTTGTTGTTGTTGTTGTTGTTATTGTTCCTCTCTCCCAACAATCCATAAATTTCTCCAATCTGATTGTTCATGGAGTTGATGGCAGCGGTAAACGCTGCTGTAAGAGCTTCAATATCTGCTTTTGTAACTTCACCCATTGCTACCAAGGTAAATAAAAGAGACAAGGAAGACCTGCTCTGATACCACCTGACGTAGTCGGATTGATAACTAGGTTTACCAGCAATAAACCTAAAATAAAAAGAATGTAACAAAACAAATCCAAAATAAACTAGAAAACCTAAAATAAAAAGAATGTAAAACTAGCCTAAAAATATGAAATCACGAATCGGATAATTAAGACGATACATTTTAGCCTAAATCTGATAGGGCTCACTAATGTGAGTCTTGAAGATCTCGTCGTTCCCATTCTGGAAAGCTATCATGGTCTCAAATGGACATTCTGGCTAAAAGTTAGTCAAATCTGATTCAAAATCAAAACCTGCCTTTTTGTACGAGTAACTCGAAAGGTCCAAAACCAAATCTTCTTGAATATTCCAGCGGCAAATAATCTCATTACGCGTGAGTTACCTATTTCCCAATCACTCTTCTTGATTCTACGCCGCTTCTTTGCTTTTATGGTTTTCTCGCTAAACTGGACACATTCTCGTCCTACATCATTTTTGATTATTGAGGAGGAGAAAAGGATTTTCGGTTGATGAAAATTGGATAATGTTCTCTATCTAATGGAACATATTAATTCATTTGTTGGTTGGCCTCGCATGAATATTACAAATCAATTTCAAATCATGGAAAAAGGTTACAACAAGTTTATATACTTACTAAGACTATAAATTATGAGAGGAATGTAGAAGTCGAATAAAACTAGACACAGGATATTCACAAAGGAATTCGAGGTTCCTATAAATCTTTACAAACTAGAAGAATAAAACCAGGAAGAAAGTTGCAGCATATGGTGACAGAGGTTGTATAAGATGGTGACAACTGACAAGCACTATATTGGTCGATTGAAAGAGGAGAATATCTAAAATCAAGTCCAGCCTTGGCTTTAGATATTCTTATCAAAATAAAAAAATACTTGCTTGTGGCAAGAAGTATTTAGCCTTTGAAAACAAAGAACTATAGAGGATAATCTTACCAAAGCATGGAAACCAATAGGTAAAAGACTATTGGCTAGGTGGTTTGTTCAAATTCACCTTACAATTCTGTATAAGGAGCAAGTTTCGTAGTGTTGTCACAGCCAGGGATGTCACTGTTTTATTTGTCATATTGATTATTCCAGCAGTCACCACTCGAGCCACAAAAGATGCTTTTGGCCAAAAAGAAATGATTTCCTTGTAGTGATTGGTCTGTGTTTTCCATGATTGAATTGTACTACCATCATGTAACCACAAAGAGATGATGAGCTTTTGCATATGTAAAGCATAGAATCAGAGTTATCTGTCCTTCTTAACTTTTTTTTCCTCCATACTGTAAAAGCACTGTTTTTTTGGTAGCCTGGATTGAGTTTCTGCTTATTAATATCTACAACAGGAAGAGATCTCTTGCCACAAGTAGAAGTGAATACTAATGTTTTGGTAAGGTAATCTTCTTCTTCTTTCCCACTTCTTATATTACAAACAATATCATAATGCTTCTTTAATACGAGCAGAATTTTGAGGCAACTAAACAAAGAATAAAGAAGATGTTCAACAAGGTTGATCTCTCTGTTTCCTCATATGACACTGCTTGGGTGGCAATGGTCCCTTCTCCAAATTCTGAAAAGGAGCCTTTTTTCCCTGAATGCGTAAATTGCACAAAAGCAATGGAGTGTCGGTGAAGAACAAATTAACAAGGGTAAGTCTATTGCCCTCGCATATGTATAATTTCCTTTGCTGATGTTGTTTATATCAATAACCCTCTCTTCTTTTTGTAGGGCTGCATTTTATCGAGTCAAACTTAGCTTCAGCTACTGATGAAGAGCAGCCATCGCCTGTTGGGTTTGATATAATATTTCCTGCTATGATTGAATCTGCAATGAGTTTGAATATCAATCTTTCCCAGGGTGGATCAACCTTAAAGGCTTTATTTCACAGGAGAGACTTGAAGCTTAAAAGGTATTTTCTTTGCTTTCTCTCTTGGGTTATGCTTGTACCTGTCTTTTAGTTAAAATTATCTAATTCACTTACCTAGTCAAGTTACTGAACTCAAATCTGCATATGTGGGTTTGGATTTGTTTTTATAACCTTAGAATATTTTTTCTTTTATTACTGGGAGCAAAAGAACAAGGTTATTTTCTTAAGATAGTTACGAAAGTACTCAATTCAATCAGTTAATATGCTAGGAGAGTACAGGAAATATATTTCTGTACTGCATCCTAACTCTTCCTCATTGAAATGTATATTACAAATTTGTTGTTTAGAGGCTATGGAAACAACTTAGAGGGGTGGAAAGCCTATATAGTGTTGAAGGAATATCGATTTAGTGTGCCTTATCAAACTAGGAGTAGCAATAGGAGAGAAGGTTCTAGATTTCCCAATC
>LYNE01003405.1:0-41857 GCA_001662545.1 Rosa x damascena | reverse complement strand
ATCGATTTCATTTTAGTATTTGTTGCGAGCAACCAAGATCGAGTTTGAGGCTGTTCGTCTGAAAACGCAAAAAATCAAGGAGATATTCATGAGAGATAGATCGATTGAAGATGTTCAAATCATGGAGATGTTCAAAGTCAAAACCCAAACAACTTCTTACCCACTTACAATGGAGGAGAGCGAAGGTCGTCGACGCCTCGACGGTCGAAGAGAAGGGCTGGGGGAAGCCCACGGAGAGAGAACGGAGAACGGTGAACGCAGCTCCGCGCTTCGACTGGACTGGAGAGAAGGAGGCGAAGAAGGAGGAGGAGAGTGGTCGGAGGCGGAGAAGGAGGAAGAGAAGGTCGATTGCTGGACGGGTGTCGTGATGGTTAGGTTTGGGAATGAAAATTGCAGTGGTTAGTCAATATGAGTCCTGGGAAATTTGACAAAGTGTTGGGAGGGAGTGAAAATTTGGCTCCCGCTTCCAAAATTTTAGACTTAGTACTTTCCGCTTTTTTTAAATTTTGGATGAAAAGTATAGACATCGGTCAAATATAAGAAACGATGTTAATTGTATGAATAGAAATCAGATTTTTAAGAACCGATGTTAGAAAAACAATTTACATCGGGTGAAATCTTAACTGATTTAAAAGACGTGATGTCTATTAACATTATTCTAGTAGTGTGTCGTCCTATGGTTTTCAGTTTCACCAAATTCCAATTGATTACAATGTGTTGGCTGAGTTTGAGAACAGACGACAAATATAACTAATATGTCGTCTGACTAACTCAGACGACACCAAAATGTCGTATGTCATCTGTCATGTGTCGTGTGATTCACTTTGTGTAGTAGTGGTTGCTTGATCGATCAATCACTTAATATGCCTTCGTCATCCTTTCTTCTCTGGACTGGAAGTTGAATTTGTAGGCGTTGATGCCCGTGAAAAGGCCATCATCCATGGTTTCGGTAACAGGTCGACCGTCAGTGAGAATGTCACGATGATAATTATTAAGATTATTGGATAAACTTGATTCAAAATTTAGAAGCACATTTGATTATATTCCTCCTCTTCCTTGATTATCCTTCCCTTTCCTCATCCTGGATAAGCAGCATAATTGATTTTATCGGTATTCATTAGATACCATAATTATCGAGAAGGTACACTACTACTATTTTGCCTATAGGACACCCCTTCTATAAGGGTGTTCATTGTTCGCAAAGGCCACCAAAGACTTCATTAGCCACTATGCAGTCACCAAATACATGACACTAGTGATTGCCCCAGTTTCCTTTGGAGCACAGAGCACCAAAATTGAATTGGTGCCTGGTTTTCAACTTAAAAGAATGTTGTCATGTCATCTGTTGTGTTAGCTACCATACACCAATTATAGTGTTAATAGCCAACTTAGAACAGTGTCTTTAAATGCCACACTATAAAAAAAATATTAAAAAATAATAAGAAAATAAAAAATAAAAATAAAACCATTAAGTAGTGGAATAGATCAATTATGTCTACAAATGTATTCATATACACCATCACATTCCATCACAATCTAAAGTCATTACAGTTATGTAACTACAACATATTGCACTACCTTTTCCGAAATAAAGAAACTTATTGCAACTTACAAAGCTTAAACCTACCACAAAGTTGATGTTTCATTTATTGGTATCAACTCCAGAAAGGAAACTGCATGGTATTGTCTCAATGTCTTCAGTAGGTTAATTCGTACAGCCTCTTAAATTCTTTTAATTTCCCAGTATGTTGTTAAGCTTCAGTTGGTTCCATGCCACTTCAAATGGATATCAAAAGCCTGACATTCCTACATTTTAATTTGATATTGCTTCATTCCAATCTTTTGGGTGAATGCTCATTCCCTAGTCAGAGTTGTGGAATAGATCAATTATGTCTACAAATTTATTCATATACACCATCACATTCCACCAAAATCTAAAGTCATTACTGTTATGTAAATACAACATATTGCACTACCTTATCCGAAACAAAGAAACTTATTGCAACTTACAAAGCTTAAACCTACCACAAAGTTGATGTTTCATTTACTAGTATCAACTCCAGAAAGGAAACTGCATGATATTGTCTCAATGTCTTCAGCAGGTTAATTCATACAGCCACTTAAATTCTTTCAATTTCCCAGTAAGTCATTAATGTTCAGTTGGTTCCATGCCACTTCAAATGGATATCAAAAGCCTGACATTCCTACATTTTAATTTGAGATTGCTTCATTCCAATCTTTTGGGTGAATGCTCATTGTGGAATAGATAAATTATGTCTACAAATGTATTCATATACACCATCACATTCCATTAAAATCTAAAGTCATTATAGTTATGTAAATACAACTTATTGCACTACCTTATCCGAAATAAAGAAACTTATTGCAACTTACAAAGCTTAAACCTACCACAAAGTTGATGTTTCATTTACTGGTATCAATTTCAGAAAGGAAACTGCATGATATTGTCTTAATGTCTTCAGCTGGTTAATTCGTATAGCCTCTTAAATTCTTTCAGTTTCCCAGTAAGTCATTAAGGTTCAGTTGGTTCCATGCCACTTCAAATGGATATCAAAAGCCTGACATTCCTACATTTTAATTTGAGATTACTTCATTCCAATTTTTTGGGTGAAGGCTCATTACCTGGTCAGAGTCGTGGAATAGATCACTTATGTCTACAAATGTATTCATATACACCATCACATTCCATCAAAATCTAAAGTCGTTACAGTTATGTACATACAGCTTATTGCACTACCTTATCCAAAATAAAGAAACTTATTGCAACTTACAAAGCGTAAACCTACCACAAAGTTGATGTTTCATTTATTGGTATCAACTCAAGAAGGAAACTGCATGATATTGTCCCAATGTCTTTAGCAGGTTAATTCGTACAGCCTGTAAAATTCTTTTAGTTTCCCAGTTAGTCATTAAGCTTCAATTGCTTCCATGCTACTTCAAATGAATATCAAAAGTCTGATATTCCTACATTTTAATTTGAGATTGCTTCATTCCAATCTTTTAGGTGAACACTCATTCCCTGGTCAGAGTCGTTTTCAAAATAGAATCCATTGATTCCCTTCTAACAAGGCCACCTGGACATTACCTGAAATTAACATGTTATGGCATTGGAGAACATTTTCTTCATGCAAACTAAGCATGTTATGGCATTCTACATCATTTTCTTCTTGCAAACTATTCTGTACTCGGTTTAATTGTCATAGAAACAATAAAGTTTGGGCAGGGAGGTTGAAGTATACACAAGTCAAGGAACAAGGATTTCTTCATTTCAAAAGATTACCTTTTGTATGTAGATAGTACGTATGAACAGACTTTGTTATGAGCCAATAAATCAAACTTATTGGAAGGAGGGGCAACCGTCCAATGACAGCACGGCATATATAGACTCAACACCCCTCCCAGCAATGACTAGGTACCATAGCAGTTAAAATCATTCAAGTTCAACTAAATAATTCATAACCACATATTAAGTAATGTGTTTAAACCAAGCGATTAAAGTGAAATGCTTTTCCATGAGAAAACTCATTTGAATTCTCAGAATGGAGAATACAGCGCTTACTAGTAAAAAAGAAAAATGAAAAGTAGTCAGTTTCACTACTTAAAGCAAGAGATAAACCAAATGTTTGCACTAGATTATTTATGGCGTATGTGCCTTCAGTGACTTGCCATGACACTCCTGCGCGCTACCACCATTTTTAACACTTTTAATTACATGACCCAATTTGAAAATCTGTTTCTCCCCTGCAAAAACATAAATTAGGTAGATGAATGTCATAATTAGTACAACTAGCAACGAAAAAACTATAAAACAATAAAATGTGATAGACATTAACCACAAGTTGTGCAGCTAAAAAAGCCTGGACTCTCTAGGAAAGAACAAAAAACTACAAGTTGCGCAACTAAACAAGCCTCGATTCTCTGCAAAAGAACAAAATGGCGGGACTACTACTTTCAAAAGAAGGCAATTGCTTATCTTCTCTTTGATTGTTTTCTCCACTAGTTGCAGCATGGCGAGACTACTACCTTCAAAAGAAGGCTAAGTATTATGTGGCGACCCGAATGGATATACCACAGCACCGTAATATTAAACCAATAGGAGCTCGATACGTCGTCGACATACCGTAGACCTACCAACTTAATACTACAAGGCCTTTTTGAAAATGCAATTTTTAGAAAATAGGAGACCAAGAAAACTTTTAAGAAAGGACTTTAAATCAACAACCCAACACTCAAATGAACAAGTCTGGAAATGCTTAAAAATAAACTGGGCAAGTGCACTGTGGCGCCTTAGGGCTTACATCATAACCGAAATGAAAGGAGTTCAACAATAACAATAAAACAAAGGGGTGAGACATGCTCCCAGGTAGGCGGACCTCACAGAATTCAACATGGAATGAAAAACGAGTAAATTAATGGAGTACCAAAGGGAAGAACTTGAAGAAACAGGAACAACAACACATGAACTCGGCCAACGACCCACTTCTAATCCAAATCGTCCGTAATGACCTCGTTGTAACCTGAAATGTAGGGGTGAGCATTTCATCCTCGCTAGCCCAATAGGGGGCCGACCCAACCTTAGTTAGGTTTGAAAACTAATAGATAAAAACATAACTATTAGAATATAGGTTGCACGCATTTGTAAAATCAAGTAAAACAAATGCAACCAAAAACAATCACAGTTGTTTCGTTTCAGGAAATCATATGCAGCATGCTTCACACAACTTGGAGCTCTGAGATACTTACCTGCTGGCTAAACTAAAATAAATCGGTGACCGACCTGGTTCATCATCCTTCGAGAACCGGCCAACTACTCTATAGTCTTTATGGCTACAAGTAGCGAAAGTGTCCATTTCCTGGCTCTAAGTCTCCTATGACTGGTTCACTGTCTGTACTCACCTTTCCTCGACAAACATAGGAGCACAGCCCCCTCCAGAGTTTCACGGTTATAGACACCGTGGGATCCCAAGGAATCTACGTGTCTAGGTCCCATTCACTTTCAGGTCACATACATAAACATACAAAAGGGTACAGTATCTCAACATGCAAGTCTAGCCTCGGTTTTCGCAATCAACAGTTATCAGTTATGAAAACACAGGTATCACGAGGCATCGACTAATGAACAACCAAAAGTACATGCAGGCAACATAATATTATACTAGAGCATTCCACATATATCAAAAAGCCTCTAACAAGGAAGGGACAACTCACCCTACCTGGAAAATGCCGGCGTATTCCACACTTTGATGTTTTCAACTTAAGCTTCCTTAACGATCATGTTTCCTGAACCATTACTTAGTTTGTAAGTAATTATCCAGGTAAACATCATGATCAACTTTAAGTAATCGCGCACACTAAATATTTTTTATTTCAATAAAGCCATTAATTATTTCTTTCAACCTTTACCAATTTGGGAAACTAACTTCTTTCGTAAAAAAGAAAACGTCATTATCGCTCTGCTAAACTTTCGCCAATCCGAGCGACCAAAGTCAAGTCGATCCTCACGTTTTACGAGATCAGTCCCCTGATAAACTCTCAGAGTTGACTTTTGACTTCTAACTTTTGACCAAGTATTCATTTATTTACCATTATTTATTATTTATTAAAAATAAGTAAATAATTCTTATTTATTAAAAATAAATAAGTAAATAATTATAAATAAAGTTTTACTTTTACTTTTACCAATTTACTTCTCCTTTTTCACCTTTTCACTTTTACCATGACTTTTACCTCCACACTTTCACTTTTACTTTTTACCTCCTTTTTTACCGAATTTACCTTTACTTTCACCTTCTTCACTTTTTACCACTTTACCACAATAAAAACTCATTTAATCCAACTTTTACCATTTTCTTTATTTTCCTTTTCTTCCAAAAACAAAGTCATTTCTTTTCTTCTTCCTTTTCTTTTTCTTTTGGCCAAAACTATACAACAACAATCACCAAATCTTCCACAACAAAATTCCAACACTTTGAACATTAGGCTAATAAAATCCTACTAATTAAACTCTTCTCAAAGATCTAATTTTTACAATTTTTTCAACAACAACAACAATGGCTCAACAAAATCAAAATCAACCAAATAAATTCCAAAAATTCTAGGGTTTGTCCAAAACCCATTCCTTACCCTTTCTTCTTCAAAACTCATGGCCTATTCCTCCTCGTTGGCCTTCTTCACCTACAAATCCGTCCAACATCAATATCACAACCAAAAACTCGAAAACAAGGCTGTACGGGTAGATCCTTACCACAAATCATTGCCAAACCCGTAGCCTAGCTTCATGGTTTAAGGAGAAATCGGGTTCATGCACCAAAAATCAAAATGGAAATCAAAAACTCGAATTTGATAAGAAAGATGTGTAGATCGAAGGAATAGAGGCTAGATTAGGATGGATAATACCTTGATTTGAACTTGGAAAGAAGAAATCACAAAAAGCCCCAATTTAGCTTTGGGTTTTAGGGTTTTTGCAGGATTAAATGGCTTAATTTCATGATTTTGGTTGGAGAAATGGAAAGAGGGGATGAAGAGAAGAAAATCTGGAAATTTTGGTTGAAATCCGGGTTTTGGCGACTGCGGCGGCCGGTGGCGGTGCGATGGCTGCGATTTCTAGTGAGAATGAAGAGAGAGAAAGCTGAAATGAAAAATGAGGTGGAGTGGCTAGGGTTTGGAGAATGAGATGCTTAAATACCTCTCTCAATTAATGAGTGCGAAAAGTCGAATCTGCCCCTCTTTTTGGGCCAATGGGCTTGGGCTGCTCCTATTTTATTTTTCCCTTAATTTCCCTCAAGCCCAATCCGAAAATACATCATCAAATATCCTTATTTCTCCGACACTTCACCAAATCCTTTCGGGAAAATTTTTTGAGCTTGTTTTAAGCCTTGATACTTTAAAAATACTTTTCTAGACACAAATTGGATTTTCTCTAATTTCTTAATCCTTTAAATGGCCTCAAAGTTTTAACCTAAGGGCGAATACTTGTGTACCTTACGAATACGTAGTTTCATATGTTATACGACAATTAAAATAAACAATAAAAAGTACGGGGGTCTACATATTATCTTCTCTTTGATTGTTTTCTCCATTAGTTGCAGCATAAACAAATTATTACAACCACTGAACTCCAATATCCAAAAGAGAAACATTTTATAATTGACAAGCTGGGAAACAAAGTTACTTTCAAGTTTGGCCTCTATCTTCCCCACTTTAGATAATGTATATATGCTGATGCTAGTGATGTTCATGACATGGGGCCAGCAGAGTAAATTAAATAGCATGAAATATACAAAAGCATAGATTAATCAAACATGCATAAATCATACCTGGATTGACACACATACTAGAGCATTGATAAATGAGATTTATGGAGAAATTCGAAGAAGCTAGAAGAATAATAATATAAAAAAAATTAAGGTGAAATTCTCACGTAGTCTAGAGATGAGAGCTCGTTTAAGGTGGCGCGTCTTGCGCAATCCAACAACAAGAAGTCAGAGAATGCACCGAATCGAAGCCCCAACAGCATCTGATGATTGATCGATGATGAAACCCCCGGTAGAGCGTATCGGATGTCGAATTCCTTGATCTCCTCCTCCTTGAAGGCTACATATAGATATAGGGGAGAAGATGAAGCAATCCAAGTTGAGCGAGGTTACAAAGGCCAAACCTGGACGACATCTCTAAGAAAATTCAGCCTTCAATCTCGTTTCGAGAGAGAGAGCTAGGTCATATATAAATTTTGGTAAAGTGATCGATAATGTTAAGACCGCGTGTTATGGATGTTGGTATGCACATACCTCATAGGAACAAGTATCGGAAGCACAAGACTCGTATCGCCAATATACCAGCGAGGTAAGCTCCCAGCGAGAGTCTGATACACCTCAGGGCGATATCGGGATCCCGAACATACCACACCGAAAGAAACGGAACCAAGCTCCCATAAACCTGCTACATTAAGGTCATCTCAAACAACCTAAAGAGGTAACTGTTTACTATCGCTTTCCATTATCATTATCTTACATGATACTGACTTAGGCATCAGAGCGTTGAAGGCTGGCACACCCGGTCTTCCCTCTAACCTTTGTCTGTTTTGCATATAAGCGAGATCGATAGCGGTAGTAGCAGACCGATACATCCCATATTCAGTTGGATCGAACTCCTCTTGAGACAACTGAAACATTTGGCGCTAGAAGGACTCCCCTCGCTCCTTGCTAGCAAAACAACACATCGATAGATACCAGCAATCCCGATACCAGCAACGACGATCTGCCTCATGAGGCAATGACCCACGAGGTTCAATGTACTCTCGAGTTTTAGAGCCCGAACATCGAGACTCGATTAGTCATGACCACCAATCCAACCACCGCCCTAGAAATAGCAATGCGACCTTATGGAGACAAGCGCACAGGCCGAGGCCGAGCGCGCAGCAGCCATAGCGGCTCGCCGGGAGATCTAAAGCATGACAAACCATAATCACATCCTCCGGGAAGCACTCTAGCGGCGAGTCGGTCATAACGAAGCATTGGACAGAGCCCATCAACAGGAGACCCCGATACCAATTATCGGTGGTGTCTAGAAACCAGGAACAGTCCTCACCACCGACTTGAGCACTGGACTCGTTGGCACCTTCGTGCTTTCAGACGCCACATCAGGAAGCCCCATGGGCCCCACGCTTGGCAGCACGAGTGCAGGACCCTAGGTCATCTACTTGAATTCAGCCCTACTCCCCAATCAACTCGCCACAGCGCCACCACCTCAACCTATCCAAGATATAGCGGGAACCTCGAGCGCAAACACTGCCACAGCAGCTAACATACCTCCACCCGATCACAATACTCGACTCTTGCTCCAAATGAAAAAGGTCACTGCCTCCTTACAAGCACGAGTTGAAAACGCCGAAAGCAGGACCAGCTGGCAACCACTTACGGCAGGCTTTCAAGGAAAGATGGGACCATTCACTGCTAGAATACAGGCTGAGAAGCGCCCACTGGAGGCCAAGCACTTCAAGATCGAGAAATATAAAGGCACCCGAGACCCTTACCACCACTTAGAAGTGTTCCAGTCCATCCTGGACGATACCCAATACACACACACAATGGCATGTCAAGCGTTCGAGGAAACTCTAACTGACAAGGCCCTGTGTTGGTTTCTTAATCTTCCTCCCAACTCCATCGATAGCTTCCAAGAGCTCAGAGACAAATTTCTTTGTAGATTCATTCTGTGTGGTAGCGGGTATCGCACGAGACCTGACCTACTTCGGCTCAAACAACTACCAAATGAGCGATTAAGAGACTTCATCCGCCGCTGGCAGAAACAGGTTACATAGTGCAGTTCCCTTGACCCGGCCCTGGCAGCATCAGTATTCAAACAGGCACTCCAGTCTGGATACTTTCTACTACAAATAAACACCAATACCCCCGCGACATATGACGACCTCCTCGATGCCGCTATCGCCTTCGCACAAGTTGAATACGATACCTTTGGTCGTGATACCAACTCCAACGCCCATCTAGTCAGCGTCCCTCAAGTCAACAACCCCATTAGGACCACAAAAAGTAGAGGCAATGATTCCACCAAGGATAGCCTATCCAGCATGACAGGTCCCAACGAGATCGACAAGGCTACAATGACAAAAGGGACAAACAGTACGGGAAGAGCCCCGAAAAGCCAAAATACAACTCCTCCAGCATTCGATATCGCGATGCACCATACAGCGGCACCTAACACAGGGATGACCAGGGCTTCGAGGCACCCCGATATGAGATTTACACCATACTCACCACTTCTTATAAGGATATCTGGAACAACCACAAGGACATCATCCCACTCTCGCCATGATGCAAACCTGGCCAGGAAAAACCGCGAGATAACGGTAAATACTACACATATCATGAGGAGTCCGGCCACCCCACCAATATCTGCTGGGCACTGAAAAATGCTATCGAACACCTTATTCAGAGTGGCCAGCTCTTGCAATATCGCACCCCCGCCACGGGTGCTAATGCCATTGAGGTCCACGGACAGATCCTAAAGATACACGACGGCGCTCCAAGGACACCCGAGACCCACCATGCACAAAAACGCCAATGCCCTCGGGGCCAGGAGATATTGGGACTCAGCCATGGCTGCCACACCCCACAGGTAGAATGGAACTCGATAGCCTTTAATTGCAGCGAGGACACTATCAAGAAGCACCATAACGACCCATTCTTAATCACCATGGTCATCGACCACTATCGATGCCACATGGTCTTAGTCGATAGCAACGCAGCAGTCAGCGTCATGTTCGGCTGCTACAAGGGCCTCAACCGAGATAAGAAGAAACTCACCCAAGACCATGAACCCTTAATCAGCTTCACAGGAAAGATCACACAGCCCTGTGTCACACCCCGAATTTTGAATAAATAAATTCAAAATCGAAATGCGAAAACATAACAATCACAAAAAAACACATAGAGAAATTTTCATTTTAAACTAAACCATAAAGCGTCCGAGCTCACCGACAGCAATACGGACTCATTCTTTAGAGTCACATATCACACAGAGTTTACAAATTAAACTGAGTTACAATTCAATAAGTAAACACGCTCACCAACTCTCTACACAGCGGAAGACTAAAACCAATACACTTCTACATCCAAGCTACAGAAAGTAAGCCTCAACTTCGAAAACGATTAATCAATATTCTTACCTACATAATAAACCCTACACCATGGAATAGTGCACCGGGTTGAAACAACAAACCCGATAAGCTGTTTAAGCTCGTATGAGTAAACTCCAATATAATGACTCACGTCACGCATGCTTATAATTTCTCAGCTCGTGAGATAATTAAAGCAACAACATTTAACTCCACAAACACAACCAAACATCCAATCACACTAGATAAAAATTAGTAATCCATACATAGAAATTTAGTTTAGGAGATCACCAAATTCACACAATTCAAATCATAGCAACTCCTGCATAGAAATTTAGTTCAGGAGATTACATTTAAAATCAACCATTAGAATGAAAAGGAAAATCAATGAAGAAGTAAAAAAACTCACACTAAAGTTAATGATCACCCATCAACTCCAAACTAAAGTCGATAGTCGATGATCACCCATCAACTTCGACTAAAGTAGATGATCACCCATCAACTCCCAATAAATCACTAAGTGATAAAATCATATTAATCCAACTCACAACATAATATGAAACTCATGTCCCTCTTGGACAACAAAAGAAAGCAACCACCCAAAACTCTCTTTCAAAAACACGTGTACTCATGAGCCTCAAGTAACCCCACGAGTCACCCGCATGCAGTACAATGGCAGACATACTAGAGCTCTAACTGATCGTAACCACTCACCCAGCCAAAAGTGTGGTTCCCTATATAATTGCCTCAGTTACCACTGTGACACCAGATCCTTAGATCCGAAAACATTTAAAAAGTCACACAAGACTCAAAATGTCACACCAACACTCGAGTACTCTTTCAACAAATATAATCAACCATTTCATGATATAATGTATTGCCACGAAGAGTAAATACTTGAAATGACAAATCAATCAACTCTCAATCATTACATCACTAATGTCACACCATCAAATATATATATTCCATGAATATATATATATATGTATACGTAGTCATTCACGCAAGAATAACCACTAATACCAACTATAGTTCATACGTATTAAAACCAAGAAAATCGTTTTATACTTAAATTCATTTTTTTACCTGTGAGTCGTAGCCCTATGAACCGTAGTTGATCGAGTTCATATTATTTCAAACAAATCTTTATTTTCAAAACTATTTACAATTATCAGTCAATTCCGACAATTAAATAACTCGGTTCGTAAATGAACCACATGCAATTTACTCACCTCTAATCTAGCTGCGTCTTTTATACAGCTCAAAATCACAATCACAACCGTTCGCCCAAACAAAACAGTCAATCACCTAATCAAATACGATCCTAACTTAGCAATTGATTCATAACACACTTAAATGACGACCAACGGTCCGATTCTCACGGATCGCCCTTGGGATCATCCTATCAAAATTATACAAAGATCCAATGTTGGGATCCTCGAGGATTGCAAACCAAAGATAATGCATAAAATCGAAACCCTAGCATACATCAACTTTCTCCAAACTGACTTTATAATATATCAAAATGACCATATCGATTTGTAGATGAATAAACTGAAAACAGAACATAAAAAAGACGTTGGATGTTCCGCCACGCGCCACCACAATCGACGGGTCAGCGTGTGGTCAACGGTTGCGGTCAACGCCGGGTCACCTACCTCCGATGCAAAAGTCGCCAAGAACAAACTTGTTCATATTGAAGAGATGAGAAACCTTCATACCTGGAGCTAAGCGAGATTCAGTCTAGATCATCCTAGATCAAGCTTGAAAGTTGAATTAATTTTGGTCCTCTGATCAGATTCCAGATTCGTTGTGGACCGTCGATATATTCAAACATTGATCTTTTGCTCCACTTTCCAAATCGTTATGCAAGGCCTATATGGAGATGATCAAGAGGAGAAGGATATTCCAAAACCGGGGAGAAGTAGGCCAGGAAGTCGCTGGAGACTGGAAAACCGGTCGGATCCCTATCGTGCGGCTGAAGGTGGCTTTGATCTCGTTCTGGGGTGCTCTGCCGGTGAAGCTAACACTAGGGATCGACGGAGGGAGGCAAGGCGCGTCGGTCTGGGCAAGGTCCTCGGTCGTCAGCAGCTGGGAAGGGTAGTTTCCAGCCGGGTCGGGTTGAGTGAGACCCGTCGGGTCTGAGGAGAGAGAACAAAGCGTTTCTGGGGAGGAAAATGGGATTTTTGGAAATTTTGGGATTTATGAAAAAATCCGGAATTTTCTTATATTTATAGAATTTTCCCAATTTTTTATCACTCATAACTTCTTCATACCAACTCCGTTCCGCATGTCTACGAACTCGTATCAATGCGCTCTACAATTTCCGCAAAGGAAGTTTTCACAGAATCATAATGTATAAAAAGTCAAACTTCATAACCCCGTTAAAACGTGCATTTCGTATAATTAATCTTCTGAAACAATTTCGCTCTATCCTTGAACCACGAAATCGTACTAACGAACACTTTAATAATTCCAAGAAATTCCGAGAAATTAATAACAAATTTTCAAGGTATTACACCCTTGGATCTGATGAATTGCGGATCACACTGGGCAGTAGCAGCACTATCGCCACCATGACAGCACACTTCATCGTAGTCGATTGCCCTTCCTCCTACAACGTCATCTTGGGACGAGACGCCATTTGGGGACTCTAATGATTTATGGCAAGACCTATGCTAATGATGAAGATACCTACCTTGGGCGGCATCCTCACTGTCAGAGGCTATCAAGAGCTCGCGTGACAATGCAACTCCTTGACTGTCGCGAGGGGACATAGCAGAAAAGAGGTACTCCTAACTTCAGACCTACCCTCTCCCTCCGACAACCCTGATGCTCCAAGGGACGATTGCGATACACGCAGAAAAACGAAGGATGATAAGCGCAAGCTCAAACACCCGAGACCAAATGCTTTGGAAGATCTGATATCGATCTCCATTTCTTATAAACCTCCAGAAAGGAAAGTCAAGATCGGGTCCAAAACGGATCGGTAGTTCCAGGTGAAGCTGATCGCCTTCCTCAAGACCCGACAGGAGGTGTTCACATGGTCGTACCCTGATATGCCAGGAATCTCACCAGAACTGTTAACCCACAAACTCACCATCTCACCAAATGTTCCCCCGGTTTGCCAGAAAAGAAGGGCCTTCACGGAAGAAAAATATAAGGTGATCCAGGCCGAGGTCAAGAAACTCCAAGACATCAGGTTTGTCAGGGAAGTCTCCCACCTGACATGGCTCTCCAATGTTGTAATGGTAAAGAAACCTAACGGAAAATGGTGCATGTGTGTCGATTACACCAACTTGAATAAGGCTTGCCCAAAGGACAGTTTTCCCTACCACGAATCGATCAGCTAGTTGACTCCACTGCAGGCCACAAGCTCTTTAGCTTTATGGACGCCTTCTCAAGTTACAACCAAATCGACATGGAACCCTCCGATCAGGAACACACATCTTTTACCACTAATAATGGTTTGTACTGCTACAAAGTAATGCCATTTGGTCTAAAGAACACAGGGGCGACGTACCAGAGACTACTTAACGCTATGTTCGCAGATCATATCGGTAAGATCATGGAGGTATATGTGGACGACATGCTCGTCAAAAGTGTCACCATTGAGGATCACATTAAGAACCTGGGCATTGTCTTCAACATCTTACTCCAATATGGCATGCGACTCAACTAGGACAAGTGCATGTTTAGCGTACTAGGAGGCAAATTCTTGGGTTTTGTCGTCAGCGAGAGGGGCATCGAGGCCAACCCCAAGAAGGTACAAGCAATTCTCAATATGGCACCACCAAAACTGAGGAATGCGGTCCAGTCCCTCATTGGGAAGGTTGTCGCCCTCGCCCGATTCATATCACGCTTAACCTACAAGTGCGCCCCATTCTTCAAGCACCTCAAAACTCACCATACCGAAACGATCAATTGGGGATCTGAGCATGACAAGGCCTTCCAGGGCTCCGAGATTATCTGGCGTCAGTGCCCACTCTTTCCAAACCTATCCCAGGAGAGATCCTATACATTTACCTCGCAGTGTCAGTCAGCGCAATTAGCGCTGCCCTGGTCAGGCGAGAGGACAATAATGAACTACCAGTCTATTACACCGGCAAGGGGTTCAACGATGCCGAGTACAGGTACTCCGATATCAAGAAATTCGCCATCGCACTCCTCACAACCCCCCGGCGATTACGAAAATATTTCCCAGTGCACACCATACATGTCTTGACCAACCAACCTTTGAAGCAAGTTCTCTAGAAACCGGAATCTTTGAGAAGATTGGTAAAGTGGTCCATCGAACTTGGCGAATTCGATATTCATTACACGCCGCATATGGCCATCAATGGGCAAGCCGCTGCCCATTTCATCTCTGAGTTCATACCCCGCGAAGATGCCGACTCCTCGGACAAGACTGTCTCAGAACCCCATACCACTCCCACGTGGACTCTTCACATCGACGGATCCTCCAACAGTAAGCTCACTGGTGCTAGGGTAGTCTTGATTGACCCAGAAGGGAACACATATAACTATGCACTACAATTCAAGTTCAAAGCCTCAAACAACGCAGTCGAGTACGAAGCGCTGATCGCTGGCATTCAGTTGGCCAAGGAGTTAGGAGTCACAAAACTGGCAATCTTTAGTGATTCCCAACTCGTCGTCAACCAAGTCGGCGGCGATTTCCAAGCCAAAGAGCCATCTCTATCCCACTACCAATCCTTCGCTCAGGCTTTACTCTAGTAATGTCTCACCAACTATACAATCGCCCTGATCCCACGGGTACAGAACAGCAAAGCAGACATTGTATCGATAAGCCATTCTCAGAGATATTCTTGACCAAGAGGGAGAGTCCGCCTTCGTGGATGGACCCATTTATCGACTACCTCTCCAAGGGCATCGAGCCCCAGGACAAGACTATCGCCACCAAGCTCGGCAGAAGATCAATGTTGTACACGGTCCGAGAGGGCAAACTGTACAGGAAGGGTAGGTCCTTCCCCCTGCTAAAGTGCATCTCCCTCGAAGAGGGACATCGAGTCCTGCTATCGCTGCATAGCGGCAATCATGAGGGCACAAGAAACCTAGGGTTTAAGGCACTACGTACTGTGTACTGTTGGCCTACAATCGAGCAAGATGCGAAGCGTATCGCCATCGCTTGCCTAAAGTGCCACTAGTTCGCCAACTCCCCTCTTGCACTATCAGTACCTCTCTCGATCATCATCGCCTCTTGGGCATACTGCCAATGGGGTCTGGACTTCATCGATAAATTCCCAACAGCACAAGGACATCTCAAATTCGCTATTGTTATAGTTGACTACAACATCAAGTGGGAAGAGGCCGAGGCTTTAGCCACGATCATAGTTGCCAAAGTCATTAACTTTCTGGGGAAGAACATATACTGCCGATTCGGAATCCCCGAGACAATCATCACCGATAACGGTGCCCAGTTCGATAACGACAGTCTCAGGGACTTTGTTGGCTAGTACGGCACGCAGATCCGATATGCCTCCCCCGCACACCCACAAAAAATTGTCCAAGTCGAAGCTGTCAATAAGATAATCAAGTAGAACCTGAAGAAGAGGCTGGACGATGCCAAGGGCTTATGGGCTGAAAAACTCCCTGAGGTGCTATGGGTAATACAAACGACCCCAATAGAAGCCAATGGCGAGTCCCCTTTTTTCCTGTCATTCGGCACCGAGGCCGTGATCCCTGTCGAGCAGGAGGTGCATAGCGAGAGGGTTGCATGCTTCAATCCACTCACCAACTCGGAAGGGTTGAACCTCGACTCTGACATCTTGGAAGAGAGCTGCGAGTGAGTCCATCTCCGGAATATCAACAACAAGTAGTGTATCACTCGCTACTATAACGCCAGAGTCATGCCTCGCCTCCTTTCCGTCGAGGACTGGGTGATGAAGGAGAAAATGCCAACCCCAACAGGGCTCAAGGCCACCTGAGAAGGGTCGTATGAAATCACTGAGGCCGTCGGACCTGCTACCTTTTACTTGAGGGGAACATATGGTGCCACCCTCCCACATCCGTGGAATGCTCAGCATCTCTGATGCTACTCGAAGTAGGGCAAGGGATCCCAGTTCGTCTCTGCAGCGCTATCGCACCCCCTATGCTTGTAAGCATCAACACTCCTTTTACCTTCCTTAACCAAATATATTTTGCCCTTGCCCTCGTGCAGGATGGCATGATATGATATTACATATGCATTGAATGCTCTCGAATGAATGCAACACTCCTACTCTCCGTACCCACCCACTGAGTTAAACGAATGCTAATGATTATAGCCTTTCGACCTATGATCGGTCGCATTTTTCTCTTGTCATTGTCACCATAGGCCTTACGATGGCCATCATAACACGTAACAGGCAAGGACACGCTATATAGCAATCCCAACTTATTGCCTACGCACTTTATAATGTCAATGCGATATCACTCAAGGCCGGTTCCGCTGATATAGTGCAATGCTATCCCTCGTGAACCCTTGCGCTACCAGTTGCCATCCAATGAACGAATGCTACGTCACATGCCAACGATCGAATGAATGAACGCATGTTACTCGATACGCCGACGAATGAATTAATGAATGTTAACGCGATATCGCTCACGGCCGGTTTGGCTGATACAGCACAATGCTGTCCCTCGCGAACCCTTGTGCTGCCAGTTGCGATCAAATGAATGAATGCTACGTGATACGCCAGTGAATGCATGTTACGCGATACGCCAATGAATGAATGGATGTTACGCGATATGCCAATGAATGAATGCATGAATGCTACGCGATACGCCAATTATCGAATGAATGAATGAATGCTACGCGATACGCCAACGACCGAATGAATGAACGCATGTTACTCGATATGTCGATGACCGAATGAAAGAATGCTACGCGATATGCCAATGGATGAATGAATGCTCCTCCATGAATGAATGTTAACGATATGCGATACCCCACCACCAATGAATGCTCCTATGCTTGAATTACATAAATGCTATGCAATACTTCTCTATGAAGAAACTAAATAAATGGTGATCAACAGATCGCCACGAACATAGTTATCACCACATGACACATCGCCATTCATGGGCCCCTCACATATAAGGCAGCGATGGCTAACGTTGACGAGATGCCACACCACATGAAATCGCTCAATGTCAAAAGTTTGTCACTCACTATCGCCACAAATATCGATATCATACTACACCCTACAATGCGGCTCCCACACTTGTACTTCACCACGGTGAAGTGATACGCAATGAAAAGCTCATACAGAAATAAAAGACGATAGCACAATGAAAGACGATACATACTCCAAACAGAATGTTTATTATAAGGCTTTGCGGCCAATAGCGATACACCAACTAATATTTCACAGGAACGCGATACACAGTGACAACATTACATATTCATACAAATGCGATACATAGGCAACTATCCTCGCCCGTCCTCCCTAGTTCGGTACAAGCTGGCTCCAATCAAGTCTGATTCTCTGGAATTTGAGGAGCTTCAGCAAAAGATTGAAGAGGATTGATAGGCTGGCCGGGTAATGATAGGAAAGACTAGGGGGCAGTACCGGTTCACCACTCTCCGCCATATCACCACCCGATCTCCATCATTGTAGCCCGTCAGTCCTCCAACAATCTTGGTCCTTGGGTTTCTCACTTGGACGGGTTTTCAGTTCCTCAGGGGCACAGATTGCGCAATCTCCAAACGGGTGATGAAGCCGAGCCCTTGTGAGATTAGGCTATAAAGCCCATAACGCAAGATGAGATTAAGCTATAAAGCCCAGAAACTTACCCCTGCCTAAAAGGAGGAAAAGATTTCAGAAGCACAAGCACAATGATAAACAAGAAAAATGCCATGTTGAAAATATGATCAACCCATCTCCTTACCCCTGCCTATTTATAGGGGAATGCCACTGCCACCAACCGTCTCCAAATGACCAATCGTCGCGTCACCTTAATGACCTGCATTAATGACAAGGCAATCAATCGACAAAGCAATAAATATATGCAACGCACGGGGGACTATCGCCCAACAATATCTCTTCCCCATAAACTTTAGGGCTAAATACTGGTAACTACCCTGTGGTTTAGGTCTAAAATCAATTCAGTCCCTCGACTTTCAATTTCATCAAAAACACCCTCACACTATCATTTTTCGTCCAACAGATCCATCTGTTATGATTCTATCAAATTCACCTGTTAAGCTACTGATATGGAATTCCAACTCAACTCTGGTGGGGCCCCCATTAAAATAAAATCTCTAAAATAACCCTGGCTCTCTTCTAACTCAGGTTACAACTACAACCCGAGAATCCTAAAGTGGTTGAGAAGCCTACAGAGAAACACAAGACCGTTCAAGCATGATTTAATTTGTAGCGAGCATAGCCCTCAGTGAGGTGCTGGGTTGGAGAAGTGATCTTCTGCGATCGATTGCAGCAAGGAATGAAATTGATGACCGAACTAGAACTTGCAGAGATGACCGGCGATGGAATTTACAGAGATAACCAGACTGGAATTTGCTCGGCAGTGATTGATATGGGTTTCTAGCGTAGAGGCCGGCGATGAGAAGTGGTGACCGCCTGGCGAAGAGCCAATTTAGTGAGATTGGGGTCTTGGGGATGCAGCGAGATACTCAGTGAATAGCCAATGCCAAGCTGCTAGGTGCTCAGAGCAGTGGCCTGCGGTAACTTGGGGTTACTGTTTGGTGGTTCACCACTAAGAAGAGGGAGCCAGAGTGCCTTGATCGACGATGCTATGATTGAACCAAGATCAAAAGCTTTCACTTTCTGATAGGAACCTGTGGGTCCTATTTACAATTTGGTCCATGGAGCCAATTTACACGGATTACATCTTGTCAATTATTGATATAATTTTTTGTGTTTGTTTACTTTAAATTGTTTGATTGAAATTGTTTCTTTAGTTGGAATAATCCTGCATATGTTGAACAGATCACGACGTTAAAGTTATTAGTGGATAGCCTTGAGAAGGAGAGGGATTTCTATCTTGCGAAACTAAGAGACATCGAGATACTATGCCGGACTCCTGAAATTGAACACCTAGCTGTTGTTGCTGCTAGACGACCAAAAAAACAAAAAAGCAGTTGTTGCTGCTATACAGAAGATTCTGTATGTCCATACCTCGGTTTCATCTTTACATGACACAATTTTCATAGAAATTCTTCTTGCCCATATATTTTTGGTAATGCTTGATATGTCAAAATGTAGTATAAATAATGGTATGGACATGAGATATTAATACCCTGTTGTATTAAGAACATCTCCAGTCTTTTCAAAAAAAAAAGAAAAAAAAAGAAGAATATCTCCAGTCTCTTACTTTTATGTTGTAAAAGTTGGATGCAAGAATGAAATGTTATCATTTCTGCTACACAAATATATATATATATATATATATAGCTTTCTTCTTTTGAATATTGAAAACAGAAGAAGGGTTTGAGCCTTCACTCTTCAGACTTCATTCGTTAGTTTGTTACAAGTGTACCCCAAGTTCATGGATTTTAGGATGGGAAAGCAATTTCACGGCAGAGTTATTCGTAATGGCGGAGAGAATCAATGTTTTTCTTTGGAATGCATTGATCGATATGTATGCTAAATGTGATGACATTTATGGGGTTTAATGCACTTCACGAAACAGATCAATCTGGGTTAGAAAGAAACATTTTGGATGAATTCTAGGTTAGAAAGAGCTAGGGTTATTTTGGAGATTTTCCTTTCATGTGGGCCCCACCAGAGTTGAGTTGGAATGCCACGTTAGTAACTTAACGGCTGAATTTGACAGATTCATGACGGATGGACCTATTAGGCTAGAAATGATAGTGTGAGGGTATTTTTTATGAAATTGAAAATCGAGGGACTGAATTGATTTTAGACTCAAACCATAGGGTAGTAACCAGTATTTTGCCCTAAACTTTACATGTCCCAATACCAAGCGGACATTCCAAAAAGTCAGACCACTCGGTCAATTGTCTCAACAAAATCGAAAGCATTTACAAGAAAAGGAAACCATATCGCTAGCACAAAACGAAGAAATACAGAAGCTAAGTCTCGCCTTCGGCACTACGTGTCTGCTCCTCTACTTGATCTCACTCCTCCACCCCGTCTCGCTCTCCAACATTCTCGCCACATACCTTGCCCTTTATATCCATGCGGGCCTCCTGCTCGCCAGTAGCACCTTTCGCCTCACAATCGCCAGCTTGTCCCGATACTTGCTCTGGTACAGCCTGCTCCCGGATCACGATCCCAGCACCTCGACCACCACTTGCAGCACTAGCTTTCGATCTCGCTACCTTCTTGACAGCGATAGCACCTCTAATTGAGTGCAAGGCCCATCTGAGAAGGCTTTGTTCATCTTCTCTTGAAAGTGAGCTGACATCCACTACCTTATCCGCACAATCCCGCCTAGCCTTGTGAATGCACTCCTCGGCAAAGCTACTTGCTCGAGACTTCATTCCTGGCAAGATCCAGGTTTGCCTCGCTCAGTAGAGCTATAGCACCCTCGGCCTCTTGACGACGAGCCTCCTCTATGGCAAGTGATTGCTCTATCTCTATCCTCCTCGCGATCCCTTCATCAATTACTTACCTCATATCCTCGCTCTCCATCTGGCCTTGGTCCACGGCACTCTGAAGCTCGCATATCTGCTCCCTCTCGACATTTAGCTCCCCTGCAACCGGGCTATCTCCTGATCAAAATGAGCTACCAGCTCACTAGAGGCATGGTAATTCATGTTCACAGCCTGCATCGCACACCAATGTCAATGTACCTACATGAAAGAAATAAGGAACTAGCAAACCCATAACGATACATACCCTCATCAACCTCTCCTGAGCCTCTCGATACCCCAGGTAAGGATCTTCGGCATTCACGCGACTGCTGTCGCGATGACAGCTCCGCAGGTCAGCAACCATATGAAGAATGGCGCCATCAGTAATTCCAATCTCGCCCAGGGTGTGCATGAGAGCCCTGGAAACCTCATCGCAAGAACCTCTCGAGTCCCCACTTGTAGATCTCGAGTACGATATATTATCAACCCGAGCCCTCTTGCTGCCGCAAGTATCGATGGCGACACCAACTAGGGGACTCCCGAGAAGTAGCTGCGAGGCGGTCTACTTCTTCGTTCCAACCCCATCCGTCTGGGCGCACGTGTCTGACATGCAGACCCTATCCCCTTAGCCATCCTAGCCATGAGCCCCTGTCTCGGTAACCTGGGCACCCCCAACAATCCCTTCTCCGGACCCGGGTTTCACCTTAGGAACTTCAACCATCAGACCTGTCTCGCCAATGGCTTGGCTGGTCACCTCCGCCTCTCCACTGTCCATAGTAATAACCTCTTGCAAGACGGGATCACCAATCTCATCACCAAAAACGGTTTCCAACTATTCCAAAACCGCATCTTGCACTAAGCGAGCAAGAGCACTAGTATCGCTCTGACGCCGCTCCACCTCATCCAGCAACACCTCAACGGAGATCTCCCACCTCCACTGTTGGCTCTAAGGCCCGAGCCACGTCATCAAGATCCACCCCTCCTGCCGAGACCTGGGGGGACTGTCTCACCACTTCCTAAGTCTCGGGAGACTGACGCTCACCAACATGCACTTGAAGACTCCCACCCACCTGCACTAACCGCCCCTGGGGATTTTGCACCAGTCCTACGACTCATGCCCCTCGACATCGGCTTCTTCCTCAGCTCACTGGTTGTGATACTCCAGCACGGTATCAGGAAAACTCAAATACACCTCGTCAGGCAGCAGCATGCTCACCCGATGGTCAGTTACACGTACCTTATCCAGCAGGTCAACGTCCACTTGCCTCGCTGTATCTGATGCTCGTAACAACCCCTCAATAATGGTAGTGGAATAGACATCTGTGTACTGGGCGTTGTTCTTGCTCGGAGCCTCGTTCGACATATCTGCTACAAAACAAACATACAACGTTAGCGAGGATACAACACAACACATGACCAAACACCAAACAAGCCGAAAACCCCTTACCCAGAAATCTCCCCAGCTCAAACCTCTCGTATATCGGGAGCCTGCATAGACGATATAATCCCCTCGTCCCCTTGGAAAATGCACCCATCACCCTCGCCACACGCTTCTACTCCAGCGTGGTCAAATCAACCTCCTACCTCACTACGATGCAAAAACATGCTATTAGTATACACCAAAGGTAAAAATCCATCAAAAATGCAACCACGATACTCACAGATGGGTTGGAAACGGGTTGGAGCCCGATGTACCATAATTGGATTCTGCCACCGGCCTCCTACCAAGCAAGGCCTCCCCTGCCAGTGAGCATAGATGTTTGACGGCAAGTGCTCGATGACAGTGCGACCGCACTCCCTAAAATTTACACATCCAATATCGCCGGCTTTAGTCCAGTACTGCATCATGAACATGGAATTAAACTCGCTGATACTGGGACAAAACAACCTGCTAAGCTTCCATGGTAGCAACACTCCCATTATTTACCTCAAGGCATTGGGCGATAGCTGCCCTACTGATATATTAAGGGAGGATAGCAGATACTGCAACTCCTCTGGTATCGGGAATGTTAACCCACACCTAAGCTGATATTCATGAAAGCATGCCCACCCCAACTTGGGGTGGCTAAAAGTTTCACCATCCCTCAAATGGCGCAAGAAGCTGTTGTCCGGAATCGTCCAAGTGGTCCTCATCTCGGCGATCTGCTCCTCCGTCATACTCGGACCAGGTTGATCAATAGGTGTATCGCCAAGGAGCAACCGCCCCCTTGGCGAACATGGGATCTCCAATACTCCACGGGACGAACCCTCGCCACTTCCTCTGGAAATACCCTCGCCGACTCCTCGGGAACTCCCAGCGATACTCCCACGAGGAACTCCTCCACCACCTGCTCATGAAGCGCCTTGGCCACCTCCTAGGGAACCACCCGCGGTGCCCCTACGGGGAATACCTCCACTACCACTACGAGAAGCGCCCTCTCCTCTACCACGAAAAGCACCGACGGCACCACGAGAGGTTCCTTCCCCTCCGGGAGAGGAACCCTCTCACCTACCGCTACTGCGGTTCTCCCACGCCATACTACTAGCGATACAGATAACCGGTTAGTCATTTTTATATCGCCTTCCACAAGACTCCCCCGCAAAATTTCAAATCTTCAAAACCTACCCAGAGCAACCATAAGAGGCTCAGTTAGACCGGAAATTCAAGCCCTCCAAAACTCGCCGGACCTAACTCAACCTAGAACCCGCTAGTAAATCTCACTCCCCGAATACGACCCCCTTAATAAAACCCACGCACACCAACGCCCCTAGATGAACCCAGAAAGATCAAGAGACGGCGTACTTGTTCACTCCTCTGATCAACACACAGAGACAACGACGACCACCTCACGAAAAGTTCCGAGCTCTTAGCACACCGTGTAACGTCCCGAACCTAAATTTACCAGTTTACTAGTCATTTGGACAGTAAACGATAATTTGTTTTACTTTTTCTCTTTTTCGGTCACTTTAGTGGCCCTAAAAGTCGACTTTTTGTTCGGATAAGAATTTGAGAAAGTTTCCTGTACGGAAGTTGTAGATGACGTTAAACCAAGCACGTGCATATATGGTACGTAAAAATCGGAGCTCATATACGAAAGTTATAAGCTAAAATGTGAACGTTACTGTTCATGGTAACTTTCTATATATATAGAAAGTTACTGTGGTAGATTTCCATTTCTGGAAATCTACCTTTTCTCTCCTCTCCCCTGAACTCTCTTCTTTCCCTTTCGGGTCCTTCTTCCTCCCTTCGATTCCGCGCATTCCGGCCACCAACCGCCGTGCAGCCGGCCACCACAAGAGCTCCTCCCTCCCCTCTGCACCCTAGTAGCGTTAGGTTGCGGCGATTTGGCTGAGAAACCTTGAATCGAAGCAAAGTTCCTCATTGGTGCAGTTTGACTTTTTCAGGCAAATCTTCCATTTCCGGCCGTTTCCGACCACCAAATTGGGACAGTAGGAGCGCCTTGAGCCGGCGAACGTTTCCCCTAAGGCTTCTTGCTCCGATTTGCAACGTGGAGGTCGAATCGACGAAGAACATCCTAGGGTCCGAAGCTTGATTTCTAGGTTTTCTTCATCGGCTTAATCCGAGCTCTTAAAGGTAAAATTGGGACTTGTTGCAGTTGAGAAATTTGTTGGGTTTGTTGTTTTACAGCTACTGTCAATTTTTGGTGGCCATCGGAGGTGGTGGCCGCCACTGTGGGTGGCGCGTGGAGGTGTGTTAGACTGTGTTTTAATTCCAGTTTTTAGTCCATTAAATCCTATAAATATTGTAGAGCTTATATATGAAATTTGGTGAATTTTGGAGAAGCTTGGAATTAATTATGAATTTTTGAAGTTTAGGGTTTCGATTATCGAATTACGAGAATCCGGCCGTCAGATATCTCTTAGTTCTGGCTTGGAACCTTTAAATTAACGAATTGGTATTAGTGGTATAATTTGGGTTGCATCCGAGGAGAAGTGGAGATGTAATTAAGAGGAATTGATTTTAGGAATCGTATTAATTTGTTGAATAACTATTCACAGAATATAATTGTGTACAGGGCGATGTACCGAGCTATTGCTCGACGAAGGAACTCGTATGCGTGATTGCCTGAATAGTACTGTGAGTGGACTTTTGTTTTTAAATAATGATGCATGCATTTAATTCTTGAATTAGTGCTCTATTTAATTATCATATTATCTTCTGAGCATAGGATTGTTTAAAATTTTGATTTATCTCGTGGAATTACTTTCATTGACGATTTTCATGAAGTGATTATGAATTATTCCGGTTGTGATTTTCGGATATTAATTTTGTTATGCTCGGATTTGAAATTATGATTTATGTTGTTTTTCAATAAAGTATTTTCCAGGGTATTTTTCAAAATGGAATATTAGTTCATTATTGAACTTCCTTGCTTATTCATTATTGACCCGAGAATATTTTGGCGTGTGGGACACGCCATTGATTTATTGATCTTTCCTATTTATTTATCGACTTTCGATTTTGGCATTGGGAATGCCTTGATGATGATTTTAGAATTGGTTTTGTTTCGGTTTACGGGGATTACGATTTATTATTATTTCTCGCCTTTTTGCTATTGATTTGGAGATACTTTTGGCGTGTGGGACACGTCGTTGGAAATTCTTTTACGAGAGATGGGGGAAGCCTTATGTATTTTGGATTTACTGGATTTTCGGTTATGTTTCCCTGTGCCATACTGAGGGGTGATTTTATCATGCTAGCATTGATTTTTCTGCCTTTGTGGCGAGGTGATGGGATCACCGAAGCCCTCCGCCTTTGTGGCGCTGGTTACTGTCTTTGTGATAGTAATGCTGAAGCCCAGTACCCTATCGCTGCATATAGTGGCGTAGAGGTATATTACGGGAGTAATGGGAGTATTGGCCTGGGAGGCCGTCACCCAAGCCTGGGAGGCTCATTCGTATGGCTATCATCTTCCCCTACTTATACTATTTTTGACTAGCGGGGACTAGTCTGAGTTTTCTTAACCAGCGGGGCTGGTCTTATATTTTCGAGTATTGAAATTTCACTCTTTTACTCTATTGTTGTGGCTAGCGGGGCTAGTCGGTTTTCTGGAGTTCAACGTTTTTTCGGATTATTTTCTTAAGTGTTTTATAAATGTTGCATGCATCCGGATTTTATATATATCGAAAAATGTGGGAAAGTATGAAGTTTTATTTTGTTTTATTCATATTAAATTATTTATTTTTGTCCACTCACGCTAACGTGTTTTTCAATTACTTTCCCCTAGGCCCTTCGGTTTCAAATGCCCAGTTTGCAGGCGAAATTAGTTGAGGTCGGGCGTACATTGGAGTTGAGGTATAGACAACAGCGTGGCTTCCGCGTTTTTATTTGATTTAGGTTTTCCTTGATCACCCTTGCTATTAGATTTGCTCTGATTACCTGAGGAAATTAATGTTATTTAAGTTGTGTTTTATGTCATATGATTTTGGTTGATGTTGTTTGGGGGAGCAGGGTGGCTCCAGGAGAATAAGGATGGGTGATTTAGAAGTGTAAATTTTCTTTCTACAGGTTTTGGGTTGTCCACTTTAGGGGAAGTTCTGCCAAATTTTTGGCAAAATTTCTTCTAAGGTGGGCCCCGCAGGTCCACTTCTGATTTCAGGGTGAAATCCAGGGCGGGTCCTGTTACACCGACTGCCCTAACTTAACCCAGTCCGTGTCTCAACGTCCAACACAAACACAGGAACAGTAGCCATCTCCATATCTCTCTTCTGTCCTTATATAGGGACCACGAGAACACTGGGACCATTGGACATGCAAAGACGACGACCCTAGATCTCACCACGTGTCCGACATCCTTGAACATTACAGAGGTCATGCACCGTCGCCTCGATACTCACCACTACGCCATTATTACACGTCTCGGACTCCATTTCACCAGTCTTCCCGCACACGAAAACAAATAAGATCACCACACGTGTCATAAGGGCATAGCCTATGCACCAAAAGATGCACGCGACCCCACCACCGATTCGCGATAGCGACACAACGTCGAATGCCAACACAACCTACTCACCCTAGCCAAGACTCCACTTAAGTAGGGACTTGGGGGACTGGGGGTAATGACTGTACGAAAGCCACGTGGCATAAACTCACCTTGAACTTCCGATACTTTTACCAACGACAAACTCCCCACCCAAGGGAACTCTTGACCGGGGACTTGGTGGTATGCACATAGCTCCTAAGCACAAGTATCAGAAGCACATGACTCGTATCGCCAATATACCAACGAGGTAAGCTCCCAGCGAGGGTTCGATACCGCTCTGGGCGATATCGGGATCCCGAGCATCCCACACTAAAAGAAAAGGAACTAAGCTCCCTCAAACCTGCTACATTAACAAAGAGGTAACTGCTTACTATTGCTTTCCATTATCATTATCTTACATGATACGGACTTAGACATTAGAGCGTTAAAGGCCTGCACACCCAGTCTTCCCTCTGACCTTCGTCTGTTTTGCAGATAAGCGAGACCAATAGTGGTACTAGCAGACCGATACATCCCGTATTCAGCTGGATCGAACTCCTCTTGAGACAACTGAAACAATGGATATTGGGTGGGTTTGAAATACAATAAACAAAGTATAATTTTGGAACAAATTTTGGTTTTCCTGCCATCACCCATTCTTCTGATTCGACCAAAAATGAAGACCCATGCTTTTGCTGAACAAGATATGTAATTTGGGATAAAACCAGTAAATATTTGTGAGCATTGGGACACTGAATGTCAGTGGCATCTCCATAACAACTCACCGATCAAATTAAACGGTGCAAAACTACTCAACAGTTTCAGAATAATGGCCAAAATTGGTGTCCTATAGCCCATTTTGTAGTAGCGGTATTCCTCATTTACATGCTTAATCTAATTGACTAGAATCACCGATTCCATTTCAGTTGTGTTGAATATGTTATATTTGGTATGCAATAGCAATTAGCCATTTGTTTTGTCAGTATGTATTAATTTCTACGTAGATCTAAGAATAGGGAAATTACTACATTTCAATGCAAACAAATTAAAGATGTCATTGCTTATGTAACGGCTGATATCACATACTACATCACTTGGGTTGATAGCGGTTCTCATTAATTAAAGGAGAATGAAATTCATACTCCCCATTTTACACTCCACACTGCATATTTCCTTTTTAAGTATGTTAACATCACATGTTTTACAATTCATACTACAAAAAGACAAAATTTAATATACCAAAAAAGGAAACATGGAATGTGGACTATAAAATGGAGAGTGTGAACTTTGCAAAGTTTTGATGAAGATGGTGAAAGGTTGAAGACGAAGAGAAAACAGAGGAAAGCAAATAAATAATAGTCGTTAGTTATACTAACTTGACTATTATCTGTATTGACTTTGACCATCTCTTAACAAATTTCACTCCACTAATTAGAACTTGGTTCTTTCTCTGTTTCTTGTATCACGTTTTCTCTTCCAGTCAAAGTTGATATACCTTAACTGTTTGTAATATCACTACTATCTACTGGTAGTTTATTTATTTATTTTTTGAGTAATTAATTTATCCATTTTGTGTTTTATAGAGTTTTTGAGGCAAAGAAGAGAAAATGAGATAAGATTTTTTTTTTTTTTTTTGAAATAGGGTCAGTACGGCTGCCCTCAAACCCTGACCATTAATGAAACCTCAGAATACATGGGGGGAGGGGACATGATACCTGAATCCCAAATTACAATAAGCATAAAGAGAACAGCCCGAGATAATAACGAGAGTCTCTACAGAAAATATGTATTCTAACATGCACTAATTAACGAAGAGTGCATCATTGGTTACTCTATTCGCTTTGCAAAGGTGGTGACATACTAGAAAGATATTGCTCACTCGGAGCCATAATTTACTATTATTATCAGCTTTCCCACTATGTTGCCACCAGAAAACAAGTCTGGTGACACTTAGTTTCATCCTGCCACTGGGAGGTTGTGACCATTTGACAAAGCAAGGAACTCGCCGCCTAACCAAAGATGACAAGGCACACAAGGTGTGCAGTCCGGGACAGAGCCCACATTGCCCTACCACAATTCGGTAGGGACTTATTACTATCATAAAGCCACATCCTACTACAATTAAACACCAAAATAAATAAAGTAAAGTAAAATCACCATCAACCCAATATGGACCCAAAGTCTGAGACCAAGTCCACAATCCATCCAACCTAATGTCGAGAGAACATTCCAATGGCCCGACCCATCCTTGTTTATCGTTGCTACCGCCACCACAGGTCTCCACCACCATTGTCGAACAACCACCGCCAGTGTACCACCATCGCCCACGCAACCTGATCTGGAATCTCTGTCTCCAACCATCCCCATACCAGATCAAAACAGTAGACAGATCCAAAAGCGGCGGCCATGGTAGATCGAAACCTGCCCAAACCGTTGGTAACGCTGCCGCCTTCACCGCAAGCCACCGTCGCCGTAATCGAATGCCCACCGAACTCACCTGGAGCCTCCCCCTCGAAAGGTCACCGCTAGTGCTTTTCCATCTTCAAACCCGATCGAACCGGCAACCAGATCCCACTCAGGCAGCCAAGATAATTCGATCTGATCCCATACTCCTCTCAAACCTTCGACCCGCTTACCATCATCTCCCACAACGACACAACCTCTCCAAGCTGCCATTGCAGCCCTCAACACCATAAATTGATTGTTGAACATAGCATAAAGACCCCAAACACCATAAAAGGCCAAGAAAGCGTACTGACAGCAGCCCGTCCGACGACGACATTCAAGGGACGTACTGCCGGACTAGCGAAGGGGAGAAGTTGGTTTCCTCAGGCGCGTGTAGGCTCGTTCTTTAACGAAGGAAATTTCTTTGTTCCAAAGTTTAAGGAGATCAGATATTAAAAAAAGTAAGTGTAGACATAAAATAGATGATAATTATTAAGATGATTGGACAAACTTGATTTAGAATTTAGAAAGACATTTGATTATATTCCTCCTCGTCCTTGTCAGTGTTCCTTTAATATCATAATTATCGAGAAGGTATTCCTCATTGAGAAATTTTATTCACACATATTGCCAAAAAAAGATACACATTCCCTACTTAATACACCCCCAATCAATTTTTTATTTTAGGGATAATGACCATTTACACAATTTTAGCCTAAAAATTGTCCACTTACTCCACTAAGAGTTTTTTACTCTCATTTACTCAATCTAACATCTATTGACAATATTGCCCTCTTTTTAATTAATAAATTACACTCATCTCTCTCTCTCACTAAGACTCTTTCTCTCTCCCCTCCCTATTCGATATATTCTCTCTCTCCTCCCCCCTCACTGATTTCTTCCTCTCTTTCTCCCAACTCGTCTTAGACTCTCTCTCTCTCTCTCTCTCTCTCTCTCTTCCTTCTCGGCTGAGTCGACTCAGCGACCATCGTCAGCCTCAAAAATCGGCGTCCTCGATTCCGGTTCGATTGAAGAGCAGAAGCAAGTGGCGATGGAGATCAGGCTCCTCGCCAAAAAAAAAATCAAAAAACTGCCTCAAAAATGCCGAATACAGAGCTATTCAGCCATTGATTTCACTTGTCTTCCTCCGATCTCCGCCGTGCATTCGACGTCTGTGACGCTGACCTCCATATAAATTGACATCTGCGACTCCGATCTCCTCCCTAATGACATCGTTTGCTTATGGTATGTCATTGTACACGCTTCCCGCCGTGGGTAGAAACCAGACGAACAGAGGTAGGTTGTCGCGCCAGGTTCTGGATCTGCAACCAGAAAGAAGAGAGAAGACGACCTGGGTACCCAAATCAATTTTTTTTTCATTGTTTGTTTTGATGAACTTTTTAATGTGTTGTCATCAGATCGACTAATATATTGTTGTATATGTGTTGGCATCTGACTACAATTCAACTCTAACATTTTACTTCTTCTGTGGTGGTATCCAAAAGTATGTGAAAATATGTAAAAATGATGTATATTGTTGTATATGTGTTGGCAATAATATGATTATTGGGGGCATTAACACGATTATTAGGGGCAATAAAACTATTACTGAGGGGCAATAATAGGATTATTGGGGGTCAATAATATGATTACTGGGGGCAATAATATGATTACTGGATATTATTAGGGGCAATAAAATCGGACGCCGGAATCCGGTTACTGGTTGCAGGATTTCGGTCACCGGAGTCTGAGGCCGGCCACCTATCACCAGAGTCAGGTGAGGTCTCCAATGACTTCTTTCTCTAAGTGACAAAAAAGGTGAGGGCAAAATTGTCCTAAAAATAAATAAAAAGTAATAATAAAAAAACTTAATTGGGTAAGTGGGCAAAATATATATAAAATATTGTGTAAGTGGACAATCTGTTAGAGTGTTTGGGTAAGTGGGGTTAATTAACCCCAAAATAGTGTAAATGGTCATTATCCCTTTATTTTAACATTTTACTACAAACACAACCCCAAACTTCTTAAACTACCCTCATTCACAAGAAACCCACCAATTCACTAAATACACATCCCAATTTTTTTATACCATCTTAACTTGAAAAGAAAAACAAAACTCAATAAGAATAAATATCCTTTTCAGAAAAAAAAGAAGAAGAGAGATTAAATATCAAAGATGGCGAATTAATACGGATTCAAATTTGCTCACCACATTTAGTTTTGTGGTGCTATCACCATCCTATTAAACATTACCACATTATATAGAAGTTAACCATAGTTAAATATAATAAATAAGCTCATTAATTGAATTTTTCTGTTCATTTTTTAAAAATAAAATACAAAGCCTCCCTCTCTCTCTCTCTCTCTCTCACCTACAACCACCACCACACGACTCTAGTGAGCTGAAGACAGTAAGTTGGAAATGTAAGCCAAGTGAGAAAAGGTCTCTTTTTTGTGAGAGAAAATGGAATTAAAGAAAACTCACTGCAAAAGCATAATAGAGCTTAGAGCAAGTTCACCCGTTGAGTTTGACCGGTCAAGACTATTCACTGCTTTTTTGCCTTGTATTTCCACTATTGAGCTTGACTGGAATTGACTACGAAAGTGACCATTCTTGACATTTTATGAACAGTATCTGACTGGTCAAGCTCAATAGTGGAAATACAAGGCAAAAAAGTAGTGAATAGTCTTGACCGGTCAAGCTCAACGGGTGAACTTGCTCTTATAAACATCTCCTTATATGATAAAAACCCAAAAGAGATCTGATGAGAAGAAATAATCTTATAGCAAAGCAAAGAAAGCGTCAAATATGGAAACTGAGAGGTGCTAATTTAGAAGAGGAGGAGAGGTGTGAATGGACACAGGGTTTCAGGAGAAAGTGTGATTGATTCAAGAGTTCGGGTCTTTTTATATATAATGGACAAATGGCGCTATATCTCCAACGGATATTGACAAATAGGCACTGCAAATGGTGGGAATCTGAGGTCTGTTGGTTTTGTTGAACAATCTGATATCACCCCAAAATCCAAAACCCATAATTGCTGCAACAAAATTCCATTACAAAACCCACCCAACCATTTTTAGTATCTGACTTTCGAATCAGCATCTATACATGATTTTATCTAAAGAATCCAAATTTTTATACTGAAATCCGATTCCTGGGTTCCCCTTGTCTTTGTCTGCCCACCAAGATCAATCTCTATCTCTTTCTCCATTCCACCTAAAGGTGAGAAATGCAACCTTAAGTTATATCAAAACCACGAAGCCATCCAACTTTGTTAGTCAGAAGAGGGAGGGTGTTGGTCCGCGTAGGTAGTCGGACTTCTACATGCAAGCTTTGTGTCCTCTCTCATACTTATCAAAGCGAGGAAGAAGAAGCTTCTCAGGCATGGTGGCAAAACCCAGAAAAGATGAATATAAGGAATAGTTAAATAATAAATTTTAAGGATTTTAAATATTGTTAAATATTATTTTCTCAATCCTCATTAATTAAGTTAGACATAATTAACTATGGTTATACTTTAATACACGTGGCAGCTTCATATTTAATGGTGGTATCACCATTTAATTGTTGGTGGTGAGCAAATCTGCTTCCAACTAGTACCTCAATTGAGGATTAAGAAACACTGATATCAGGAATTATTAAGTAGTTGCCAATATATTTGGAACCATTAATGCTCCTCGATCCGTGTATTTTTTCGAAACACAACTAAGACCTTTTATTCATAATAGCTCTATTGAGACTTTGACAAGTTTACTGGTGAGCATCACCCAGACAAACTAATTAAAATCAACCAAACAAAGATTAACAGAGCAATACTTAAACTACTATTTGCCTATCTTCAAAGTTTCTTTGAAGTACTTTAAAATGCCAAGTATTCCTGTCATCTCAACTAAAAGCAGTAGAGCCTGATATTTTTACACTAACAGTAAATCACTAAATCCTTCACAGATGACAAAACCATTCATTTAGGAAGTTGATTTCTTACAGTAACTTTCGAGTTACTCCATAATCCAAAGAGTTACAGAGTCAACAATGGGTATTATTCTTCCATACTTATATATCCTTTGATACACATAGGAAGCTACCACCGACACTTGTGTAATCAGACTAAGTGAATCCTCAAAAGTTGGCTCCGAATACTTTGACTTTGGTATTCCCTTGTCACATGCCTTCTGGAATTCACTCTGAACTTGGAGGCCACAACGCCAGTTGTAAACTGAGTCATTAGATGTGCCCCAATAGGCAGAATATCGATGGCGTTGAACTCATAGTCTGGAACTTTGGCACGACTCCTAAATTCGCTGGATAATTCATTTACTTGCTCCTTGTCTGGTACCTTTCCTGTTAAAAATAACCAGAGAAGGCCCTTGGGCAATGGTTCACCATAAGGTTTTTTAGCTTATAATACTTTTTGGCATTCTGGAATAACGAACCCCTAGGCAAATGCCCTCATCTAGATTGTACACACTAGGGAACACTTCACTAGGTTTGGCACTACCAACTGGGGCCCGTAGGGATACCCAAGTACCATGCCATGTGCCGGGTTCACAACCCACCATGACAGTGCTCATCGGGGACGACACCACGGACACCCGAGGCCAGAGACCAGATCAGCACAGCCCGTCTAATTACACACCAAAACGCTGATATAACTATAGAGGGACAACTTGCATCCCACATCGAGACGATGGGAAACTCTTTCCTCATGCTTAGATATTAAGGGATCAGCACAACAACCTTTTGAGGGTAACAACTCCTTTATTTACTATTACTCGATTCGCTTATATATTAGTATCTTACTTACGCATTGGAGAGGTGTAAACCGTCCGGTACGGTTTACCCCTCTAACGCTGTGTTCATGGTACATAATTTAGAAGTTGGATCGGTACCCCAAGTGGTATAGCATTCTGCGTGAGGTACCCGGAGAAAGCCACCAGAAACATTGATAAGCCAGATTGGGGACTCGGATCATGACTGAGCTGGAAGAAACGGCAGGCGAGGGCAGAAGTGTTGCCCAAGCATTAATATTCACTCTGGGCAGGGACGCCAAGTGTCGGAAGAGAAACACATAGTCTCTGATTCTTGGACCCGCAGAACGCAAGCAACCCACCAATCATCCCGAACTAATTGGCCCCGGTCTTAGAGTTGGAGTCCATGCGAGCAGAGATCGCAGTCTTCGGGGAACAAGCAAGAATCGATCGGGAACAACAAACAATCAATAGGGAGACTAACCTCCTTTCACAACAGAGACTGCAGGAGCTGGAGGATGAAAACACTGCGCTTGTCATGGTACTGGACCGAAGGTACCAGCATAACGAGGCACTCACCCAAGCCCTCGCTAGAGAATCTCATATAACGATAAGGTTAAATGCTACCCCAGTTACGGGGGTAATTGGCGCAGCGCCAACTCCGTCCATGGGAAGCGGTCATCGGGTCATCCAGATACAGATAGATATGTACCCGGAAAGCCTGAGGCATATGCCACCACCACCTTTGCCCCAGCCAACTCAAAATGAGCCACCGGTAACTGATCCAAACACGACATTGCTCTTACAAGTAAGCAACTCCTGCATGTCCTTCAGACAAGGGTAGAGGTAGCAGAGAATAGGAATACCTGGCGGCCCCTGACCACTTACGAAGACATTCCGGATCCTTTTACTCAACAGGTTAGAGGTGCAAGTCGGTCAAACATATCAAAGACACTAAAGATTAACTATACGAGAATTGGAGACCAGTACCAACACCTACAGGCTTTCCGGTCACAGACGAGCACCAAGGGATACACGAATGAGGTGTGTAGTAACATGTTCCAGGAGACATTATTAGGGGAAGTTTTGAGTTTGTTCTATGAACTGCCGGCCGGTTCTGTATGGAATTTCAAAGAGCTCGCAGACAAATTCGTAGCTCGATTCATCCTACGTACCGATGGGATACACACCCCGAAGGGATTGCTAAAGGTTTAGCAGGGGGAGAATGAAACGTTGAAATCCTTCGTCAACCGGTGGCAGGCGGCTACCGCAAAGTGCCAGGACCTTAACAAGGAACTGGCCTAACTAGCTTTAAGGAGAGGCTTAAGGCCCGGGGAGTTCCTCTACGGGATTAATCATCATCCCCCGGCTAGCTACGATGAGCTGATGACCACAGCCATCAAACACGCTCAGGCCGAATTCGAAACATACTGGTTAACTTCAGACCAGAGCGAAGGGCCTCCAACCAGGCCCCCGGGGCCAGGGATGAGCCATGAAAGCGGGAGTGGGCCCATGATCAGGGACAATCACCCCACAACTCGAGCAAGAGGAGCAAGGAGTCCTCGTCCAAGTCTAGTGGTTACATAACCACTCAGTCCCACAATGAGGAAAGGGCACAGCAAGGCCCACAGATGCCACCACCGCCCCAGTATGAGGTATTTACTATCCTAAACGCTTCGTATGAAACTATTTGGAACGAGAACAAAGATGAAATCCCTGGACCACCACCTCGAAAGTTCTCGAAGAGCAAGCGAACCCAGCAAGATACAGGAAGGTTCTGTACATATCACGAAGATGCCGGGCACAATACCAACCTCTGCATGGCTTTAAAGAATACGATTGAATCGCTTATTTAGAAGGGCATGCTTCAGCGGTATCTACCCGCTAAAGAGATAAGAGCTATTGACATATATGGCCGGATTTTCACGATCCATGGTGGAGGCCCGAAGGATTTACCTCCCCAGAAAAAGAAGCGAAATTTCAGTTTCGACCACCCGGAAGTGTTCAGTTTCCATAAAAGCCCCGCAGCAAGGGGGCGACGCCGAGTGGAAGTCCGTCACTTTCATGTAGGAAGAAGAAGCTGACCTTAAGATGCCTCATGATGACCCCTTCCTGATCACACTCCAAATGGACCACTACATAATTTCTCGGGTGCTCGTGGATACCGGGGCTTCTGTTAGTGTATTATTCCGTGATGCATACAAGGCCTTGAATAGAGGACGGGCCAAGCTGTCACAGGACAATGAGCCCCTTATTAGCTTTTCAAGGGATATCGTTCAGCCACTAGGATCAGATTACTTATCGATCACAGTGAGAGAAAGCCCAAACTGTTCAACCATCAAAACAGAGTTCATTGTCGTCGACTGTGCTTCATGCTATAATGCTATCTTAGGCCGCCCGACACTCTGGCATTTAAAGACATTCATCGCAGGCCACATGCTCATGATGAAAGTGCCAACCCCGGTGGGAATAGTGACCATACGAGGTGATCAGGCTGCGGCAAGGCAATGCTATTCTCTGACGGTATCTTGGGGTAAGGGAAAATCTAAAATGTTGCCCGTGGCCACCGACCTTTTCACGGATAGGTAAGAGGACCCAAGAGATGATACGGACTCTGACGAAGAACTGCCCAGTGCCGTGGAGGATATCGAGAAAGTCGTGTTATTCAAAGAATTCCAGGATAGAAATGTCAAGATAGGTACCTAATTGGCCCCGGCTATCAGAGAAAACCTAATCTCGTTCCATCGCTCCAATGCATCAGCTTTCGCTTGGTCATACGAAGACATGCCTGGTATACCAACCGACATAGCCATGCACAACCTTAGCATTGTTCCTTTCTCAGTACCGGTAAGACAAAAGCGCAGAGCCTTCACACATGATAAGTACCGGGCTATCCAGGTTGAAGTGAAGACGTTAATGGCCATCAATTTTGTCAAGGAAGTGACGTATCCCCGATGGTTGGCCAACATGGTCATGGTACTGAAGAAGGCACTGGAATTATGGCGTATGTGTGTAGACTATACAAATCTCAACCTGGCATGCCCTAAGGATAGCTTCCCGCTCCCACGAATTGACCAACTAATCGATTCCACTGCTGGGTACCGGTTACTCAGTTTCATGGATGAGTTCAGTGGGTACAACCAAATTCGAATGAACCCTGCAGACAAGGAGTACACCGCTTTCACCACAGACAAAGGTCTCTATTGTTACCAGGTCATGCCTTTCGGATTGAAGAATGCAGGGGCCACTTATCAGCGACTCGTCAACTCCATGTTTATGGATGTCATCGGTACTATCATGGAGGTCTACATGACGATATGTTGGTCAAAAGCCTAACTGCAGAGGACCACGTAACTAACATATCCATTGTCTTCGCCACCATATTACGCAACGGTATGCGGCTTACCACAAAAATGAATTTTCGGGGTTGAAATAGGGTAGTTCCTCAGGTATATTATTAGCCACAGGGGAATAGAGGCGAACCCAGAGAAGGTACAGGCTATATTAGATATGACATCCCCCACCTACCGGAATGAGGTCCAATCCCTTACTAGTAAGGTAGCAGCTCTGTCAAGATTCATCTCAAGACACACAGACAAGTGTACTCTTTTCTTCAAGTTACTGAAAACCTAGCACGTCGACTTAATAGCCTGGACCGTCGAGCACAAAGCGGCTTTTCTCTGCTTAAAGACATATTTGGCAGCGATACCTCTACTGTCCAAACCTGTTCCCAGAGAAATGCTTTACATATACCTCGCGGCATCTTCTACAGCAGTAAGGTTAGTTTTGATCAGACGGGATTCTGATTGTGAGTACCCGGTGTACTACGCATGAAAAGGTTACACTGGTGCAGAATCAAGGTACCCGGACATTGAGAAGGTAGACTTGTCTCTCCTTGTGTCGGCCAGGAAGCTCAGACACTACTTCTAGGCACACTCGATTACCGTTTTCACTAATCATCTATTAAGATAGGTTCTGCAAAAACCAGAGACATTGGGAAGACTAATCAAATGGGCTATTGAATTGGGAGAATTCGACATTCAGTATAAGCCCCGGATGGCTATTAAGGGCCAGGCAGCAGCAGATTTCATTTTTGAACTTATCCCCCCCTCCATGATTCACCTACGGGAACACCTGAAACAACAACCCCAAACCCACAACCACCAAGCACTTGGTGATTGTACGTTGACGGTGCATCTAACAAAAAGACAAGTGGCTCCGGTATTTTGGTAATCATCCCGGAGGATCAAGTCTACGAGTACGCCCTCAAGTTTGCCTTCAAGGCATCCAACAATGCCGCAGAGTACGAGGCACTCATAGTAGGTCTACAGATTGCCCGGGAACACTACACCAAATTTTCAATCAGACAACACATATCAGACGACAGCAAACATTTTAACTGTCGTCTGAAATAATCAGACAACAGCAAAAAAATATATGTCGTCTGAATTTTCGAACCCAACGACAGTCATTACTTGGCTCTTGTGCAATTACTTTTCAGACAATGCTTGATATAATAGATGTTGTCTGAATGGATCAATTCAGACAACAGTTATTATTTCAATGTTGTCCAAGGTTTATTCAGACAATGGTTGATTTTTGATGTTGTCTGAATGGATCAATTCAGACAACAGTTATTATTTCAATGTTGTCCAAGGTTTATTTAGACAATGGTTGATTTTTGATGTTGTCTGATTGTTCAATCACACAACTGTTATTCATTGTCTGTTGTGCAATAACTTTTAAGTCAATACTTGCTAAAAGATATTGTTTGATTTGGTTTCACACAACTGTTTTTATTCATCTGTTGTCACATTATCTTCAGACAATGCACCCTAAATGCTGTTGTTGTCTGAAGTTAGATTCCCCCCCCCCTCTTCCTAAAAAACTTTTGTTAAAATTTTTGCAGGAATCACCAAAACGCGGAGCGGTGAACTTCAAATTAAAACAGTTGAAGGTGGGAACAAAAATTTTAATTCCCACACTTGGATATATTATCCCACACTTGCATTTACTCCCCAAACCCTAACCGAGCACAACTCATTTTCTCCCAACTCTCCTCTTCATCCTTCCCCGCCTCCGACCAGCACTTTTATCTCTTCTCCTTCTCTCTCGCTTCCTTGTCCATCCAAACCCTACTCTCTCTCTCTCTCTCTCAATTTCTAGTTCACCAACATCGAGAAAATCGAGAGCTCTGCTGCTCCGATTCATTTCGTAGAGACCGAGGGATTCGAGGTCGGAGATTTCCCGACGGTGAGTTTGAATTTGGAATTGGTGAGGAAGCTAGAGTCGGCGCTTGGGGTTTCTCTGGGAGCCTCGGTGACGGACATGGCGGTGGTGATAGCGACGACTTCAATTGAGTTGATAATTGGGTTTTTGGTGGTGCTGTGGCGGAGATCGTCTGATAAGACTAGTCGGGTGGTGAAGCAGCTGGCGGTGCCGCTTAAGGAGGAGGAAGATGAGTTTGAGGTTGCGTCAGGCAAGACTAGGGTGACTATTTTCTCTGGGACTCAGACCGGCACCGCTGAAGGTTTTTGAATTTGTGGTGGTTTTGTTTCCGTTGAGAATGTTCCAGTGGGTTTTGTTATGGGGTGGTTTTGCTTATATGTTCAGTTTCTTAGTTTCTTTTTATCAGCTCTCATTTTTGGTGAAAGTAACTTAATGGGTAGTAATTTGGATGTGGGTGGCTGCTTTCCTCGTGATTAAAGATTGCTTCTGCTTAGCAAAGATCAAAACTTTTTCTTTTTTTTTTGAATGGACAAAGATTAAAACTTTACCTTAATGGAGTTGGTGGGTGTTCTTTTATACTAGTTGGTGCGGCAAAGTTTCGTTTTTGATAGATTCTGGGATACAATTGTTCCTTGTTTTTGTGTGAAAATGATATGTGAATTGTTCTGTATGGTTTTTCGATCATTGGGATACCTTTTTTGATTGAAATGGATCATATATTGAAATGGGTTGAAAAACAAAGAAACTTGATGAATGAAAAGGGGTGTAGGTGCATAGATATGATCTCATTCCTTTGGTAGGTTCAGTTTACTTTTTTCCTTTATAAGAGTTATGTGATGGGGATTTTGTTCACAACAGGGTTCTGATTCCTAGTTGAAACTGCTGATATAATTTTACACCCATTCTTGTAAACCTACAGAAGGAGCAATGACAACTTGTATACCAGCTGGAACTGGTAAACTGCATTTCAGAGTAAGGGACTTCAACGCACAAGGCTGTAGAAAGGCTTATTGGGTCACATTTAGTGAGCTTTCATGGTACCTTATCACTGCCTTAGTCATGCAGCATTCCACATTTTTCTAAAATTAATTATGCACATGTGGATCTGAATTCCATACTAAGCATTGTAATACAATTTGACATGAAATCATTCACCTACAATTTGGAAATATGTTTATTTGCTACATTTGAAGTGTCCAAATCATGGGCCATAAGCTAATTCTAGGTAAAAAAGAGCCAAGCCTGTAAGCCTCTGAATGACAATGTGTATAAAAGCCAAGTCTGTAAGCCTCTGAATCAAATGTGTAAAAGCCTTGTCTAAACACGTCATGCTTAGAATTACTGAAGCTGTACACACTATTGGTTGCGTCTTTCAACATAGTATCTATATATGTGTGTGTGTGTGTAGGGTGGGGGATCTGGTTACTGTTTATCTCTGTCGTCTATTCTTATAACATGAAAGGAGAAACTAAGTTTGCCGATGGTTTGATCTTTTTATTTGTGCATGGCTTCTTACCTGGGCTTTCTCAGGTTTGGAGGGAGAAGAACGTTATAAAGCCAACACCAGGAAAGAGACGTTGTAACTGTAGAAATGAGGTCTATCAAAGGCAAAGCAGTCCGAGAATGTTCCAACAGATCACGGAACAGGTATATGCTCAAACAAACATTTCTTCCGTCACTATATGATTTAAAAAAAAATAAAAAGTTTGGAGAGAACGACCATATATTTAGCTGAATAAAGAAGTCGTTCTTCCATTCTTGGTAAAGATTTTTCACAAGCATGCCCCTTCTTCTGCATGGAAAAATTTATTTTGTGTGTGACTTACTTTTACCAATTATACTACTATATTAACCTTAATGAACACTCGTGAAGAACTCTTTCAGGTCTGCGAACAATGTAACAATGTTAAATATGAAAGGGAGGGATATTTCATCACTGTTGATATTGAGAAAGGGATGCAAGATGGACAAGTAAGCTTTCATTCTTCATATTTTCTTCCAAGATTTGGAATTTGGTTATATCAGTAAACAAGGGGTACTTCTTCCTTGTGCATTTACAGAGAAAATCAAATCCTATGTTTCCATTTATTTAGTTCTGTTTCATGTGCATGTTGGTGATTTGATTATGCCGATGCCTAATTTAAGACTTAAAAGTATCATTCCATATTTACTGAAATATATGCTTTTTTTTAGTTAGTAACTTTATTTGCTTAATCTTTGTTGCAGGAGGTGGTTTTCTATGAGGATGGTGAACCC
>LYNE01003404.1:9069-32872 GCA_001662545.1 Rosa x damascena | reverse complement strand
TCAATTGATCTTCCAAGTATCCTTCTTGACTCTGCCTTCAAAGTTGATGTGGATTTGATGCTTAGAGAAGTAGTAGGTGGTAGAGGTATGTGAAAGTGAGGCGGAGGGTTGTTAACAAGTGTAACACTTCCTTTCCAATCCTTCACTTCATTATAGAAGCATTGAGCACTAAATGGTGGATCGAGAGGTAAAAGTACCTTGATCTCAATACTCACATTGTGAACATGAGTGCTCAATGTTCTATCTTGCTCTTTGGGAAGTTCTTCATGGTGCTCCTTAGATGGTAGAGGAAAGGAAATCCTTGATTCTTCAACTTCCTCTTCAAGACAAGGCATGGAAGGACTTTCTTCATCGTGGCAAGGCATGGAATGACTTTCTTCCTCTTGGGGAGTTTCGGCCTCTTTGGTGGAGGGATCATCGTACATGGCTTCAAACGTTGCATCTTCCCCCGCAAATTGATCTCTAAGTTCACTTGCTAGTTGCTCCACTTGAGATTCAAGCTTATGCAAGCCTTGAGTAGCCTCATTCAGTTCACTCTTGAGATTATGGATTATTTCTTCTTGATTTGCTAACACCTTCGCAAGCATCACCTCCATACTAGACTTAGGAGATTCTACTTGAGGTGGAGGAGGAGGTACCATCGTGACTTGATGCATGCACATATTGTACTCATAGTCTTGCATAAAATCTGGGTATTCAAACCTCAAGGTGCACTCAAAAGGTGAATGCCATGGAGATTTACACAAGGCACAGGCTTCATTGTAAGAAAATGATCCCTTGACATGGGTATCCCACTCTTGATAACCTCCACCATAAAACTTTGTTGCTCATGAAAAGGCTCCCATTGTTGATAACTTTGTTGCTCAAATCCCCTTGGATTATTCCATCCTTGGTTCCACTCTTGCTCCCATTCTTGATTCCATCCATCCATGATTCAAATATGTACCTATGCCTTCCTAAAGAATTAGTAACCAATAAAAGCAAACAAAACAAACTAATAAAATTTGAACTTTAACAATTTCTAGAAAATTAGAACTCAAATTAGAATTTGTAGGTAGAAAAGTAAAAGGAGAAGGAATCCAAATTTGGGTGTTGTCTAACACTCAACAGTTCGGTAACTCCTCATGAAATACGACCAGGTAAGAGTAAGAAGAGATTTTGGTGGAGTCGAAGCTCACTTGTATACACTTCTCTCATTCAAATCTTACCTAGACATTGTATCCAATCGGATGCGCCTACTTGTGAAGAGTGAGTAAACTCGACGTTACAAAGATGGAATCCAAATCCTATTTACTTAAAAACTACAAGCTCTAATCAAATCCTAATTTAAAGAAATAAGTTGAAGCACCAATTTTAATTAATTAACTAAAAGGTGAAATTGCACAAGTAATAAGCAAATAGCAAATAGGCAAGACATGCTTAAATTTTTCTTTTTTTCTTTTTGTCTTTTTTCTTACCACAATTTACCAATTTACTTACCCAAAGTACTTATAGCAATTTTGAAAATTAAATTACCGCACAAAAAACTACCAAATAAAAACAAAGTAAAGATAAACTAAAAGAATGGGGTTCTCTAGTCCCACGGCAACCTAATAGGGATTGAGTTTTACCTCAATCCCCGGCAACGGCGCCAAAAACTTGTTGGAAACATCATTGAGTATGAAAGTGTGTGCAAATTTGTGTATGATGTTCCTTACTTCCAAGTGTAGAAGGTCAAGTTTTAGTAAGGGAAAGTGTAGAGTATCATACCCAAGGGATTGGGGGAAACTCCACCCTAGCTAGATTACCGCAAGAGAGCCTAGAAAAAATATGCAATCTACCTTTTTACAAAGTCACAACCTTAGCCCTTTGGAAGCTAAAGATCAAGAGGATGGTATTAACAATTATGGTAGTGAACGGCTTAATTGATTTTAATTTTTATGCGAACAAATTAAAAGTACACAAAAATAAAGTATGCAAATAAAAATAGAGATTTTGATAAGGATGACGTCACGACGACCCACACTTGGACAAGGATGACAAGATGACGTCACGACAATCCACCCTTGAAATACCAAGCATCTCCGGTATTATTACAAGTAATTGTACCGCTAACCCAAGAGCATCTTGACTTAGCTAAATTTTTGTACAATATTTAGCTAAGGGAAGCTACCCAACGGGTACTCTCCCTCTTTTGTAAATGATGATCTCTCACTGGCAGACCTTCACAAGGCAAACAGGGAGTGTGAGCAGGAGCGCAGAGAAAAGGCTGAGGCCCAAAAGTAGGTGGCCAGGCTGATGTCAAGATTTGAAGAACTAAAGAAGGCGCTGGAGGCAAACGCCATCCCAGCGCAGAGCCAGTAATCGCGGAGTACCAGACGCAGTCAACCCAATACCGGCGGATTGGTACCAGCACCAATCATGCAGATGCAGGTACCGCTGAACCCACCTGAACTGTTGGGAATAGGCCCACCCCCCTGCCTCGACTAATGTTGACCAGGAAGCGGCGGAGTCACAGCCGCATACTAACTGCTCGGCAGCTAGGGCTAGAACTTAAGGTAATCCACCTGCCCCCAGGCGAGAGCTGGCTCATCGGAACCTCCAGGAGGGGCCCTCTAGAGATGCAACCGCCCTAATCCTGGAAAGGATGCAACAATTAGAGCAAAGGCTAATCCGGGGGGAGGCAGGCGCCCTAGCGCCACTACCGAATCCGCTCTTTGCGTCCAGACCAGGGTCATTCACCGCCAGGATCCTGCAGGCCGTCAGACCGGCATATGCAAAGATGCCAAAGATGTCACATTATAGCGGCATGACTGACCCCTTCGTCCACATGGACACCTTCAAAAAGGTCACTAACAACAAGGGATTTGATGACGCCACCCTCTACCACTTGTTCAGCGAAACATTAGATAGTGAGGTAATGAGTTGGTTCTTTGAATGCCCACCAAGATCCATTGACTCATTCCACACACTATCAAACGCTTTCCTGTCTCGGTTCATCCTGTTGGCCGCCAGACATCACAACACAACTCAACTGTTCAACGTCAAGCAGGGCGCAGAGGAAACATTGAAGGCATTCGTCACCAGGTGGAAAGCTGTAGCTTCTCAGTGTCGCGATCTTGATTAAACAATGGCATTAGCAGCCTTCAAACAGGGACTCCTAAAGGGACCATTTCTCTATCATCTCAATTACAATCATCCAAATGCTGCGTATGACCATGTCATGAGTGAGGTCGTCATCCATGCACAGGTGGAATTCATCACATATGGAGAAACCCCCCATCATCGCCAACACCAGCAAAGTCCACCCAGCCCACCTCCAGCGATCAGGAGACCGCTAACAAAACCTCTACTACGCCGCCAACCGATGAGAAGATAGAGTGGCAATAGGGCAACTACCAGAGCAAGTGGTTAAAGGACCAACATTACACAAGGGCAACCGCTCATCCCACGGGGAGAACCGTAACAAACAATCGGACTCCTCCTAGCGGTACGCTATGTTTACAGTCTTCACAACCTCGTATGAAGAGATATACGACCAGTCCAAAGACCAGATCCCACCGCCACCCCCAACAAAGTACCCAAGAGTGGGAAAACCAAGAAACACCTGTAAGTGGTGTAAATACCACGAGGACAGCGGTCACAATACCAACAATTGCAACTCTCTCAAAACAGCAATTGAGACTTTATACCATGATGGTAAGTTCGAACAGTTCAAGGTACATCAGCCACCACCTGTGGTCGCCAACATCGAGCCCATACGCCGCATCAACACCATCGACGGCGGTGCTCTAATTACCAACATGTCTCATAGGGCAAGAAAGCGCTATGCACGCACTAACCACCCTAAAGAAGTTGGCAACATTCGTTATGAGAGATCCGTTAAACTCCCAAAGTCCGGTTGGGAACCCATTACCTTCTCGGAGGAGGAGGAGCGCAGAGTGCATCTGCCCCACGACGACCCATTCTTGATCGATGCCATGCTCGATAAATGGTCCGTGGGAAGGGTTCTTGTTGACAGCGGATCCACTGTCAATGTCATCTTCAATGGCTGCTACAACCAGCTCTAGCGAAATAGAAAACTCCAAGATCATGAGCCACTGCTCAGCTTCTCTGGTGACGTTACACAACCACTCGGTTATGACTTCATGCGACTGGTTATCGGCGCTAGTCCATGCACGGCGGAGATACATACGGAGTTCATCGTCGTCAACTGCTTCAGTTCATATAATGCCATGATCGGTCGACCAGCACTCAGCAAACTCAAGTGCATCATAGCCGGATACATGCTTCTCATGAAGTTCCTTACACCTAACGAGACATGCTATGTCAAAGGAAGTCAACAGCTGGCACAAGAGTGCTATTCAACAACTGTGGCCCGGTCGATGCGCCACCATGAGATCCTAACGGTAGGAAACCATGCACCGCCAGAAAATATCTTTGAGGATCATAGGGATGACGAGGAGAAATATGTCAAAAAAGAGCATGTCAACCAAGAAACATCCTTGAAGGTTATCAGCATCTTCGACAAGCACCCTGAGCAGACAGTCCTCATAGGCGCTCAGCTAGCCCTGGAGATAGCAACAGAGCTCACTCAATTTCTACGTGACAACGCTGCCGTCTTTTCATGGTCCTATGCTGATATGCCAGGCATCTCCCCTGAAATCATCTCGCATAAGTTGAGCATCAAACCATCCTTCTATCCGGTCAAGCAGCGGCGAAGGGCCTTCGATGAAGAAAGATATCGTGCAATAGGGGAAGTGGTCACCAAGCTTCAAGGCATTGGGTTCATCCGTCAAGTCAATTTCCCTCAGTGGATCTCTAACCTGGTCATTGTCAAGAAGCCTAGCGAAAAGTAGCGGATGTGTGTCAACTTCAAAGGTCTTAACAAAGCATGTCCCAAGGATAGCTTCCCGCTACCCTGCTACTCCGCATTGATCAATTGCTGGACACGAGCTGCTCAGCATGATGGATGCCTTCTCCGGCTATTATCAAATCAAGATACACCCTGGCGACCAGGAATGCACCACCTTCACCACCGACAAGGGCCTATACCGTTACAACGTCATGCCTTTTGGTTTGAAGAATGTCAGTGTAACGTATTAGCGGTTAATGAATGCCATGTTCGCTGAGCACCTCGGTAAGGTAATAGAGGTATACGTTGACGTAATGTTGGTCAAAAGCATCAAAGCCAGCAGACACGTGGTGAACCTCAGAATCATATTCGCCAGAAAAATGTTTCTTTGGTGTCACCGCTAGCAAATTTCTGGGCTACATCGTCAGTGAACGAGGCATAGAGACCAATCCTGACAAGGTGCAAGCCAGCCTCAACATGAAGGCTCTGGAGTGGAAGGTGCACATTCAGAGCCTCCAAGGTAAACTAACCACCCTCTCTCGGTTCATCTCCAGACTCACTGACAAGTGCCTCCCATTTTTCAAAGTTCTGAAGAGGACCCACAAGAATGAAATTGACTGGACCCCAGATTGTGAGGCGACATTGAAGAGCTTGAAGGAACACTTTGCAGCAGTCCCACTTCTTTCCATTCCTGTGCAAGGGGAGATACTGTACATCTACCTGGCAGTATCACCATCACCGGAAAACTGCGCTATTGTACAACGACAAGGCCAGGAGGAGCTCCCAGTATTCTACGCCAGCAGGGGCATGAATGGGGTAGAGACATGGTATACCCCCCAGGAGCAGCTCGCTCTCGCCCTCATTGTCGCCAATACTTCCAGGCCCACACCATTCATGTCTTAACAAGCCAACCGCTGAAGCAAGTAATGCAAAACCCTGAACACTCCGAGCGCCTCAGCAAGTGGGCCATCGGGGTCAGCGAGTTCGACATTGACTACAAACCAAGGACCGCCATGAAAGGCCAGGTGGTGGCAGATTTCATCGCTGAGCTCATCGAGCTTCAGGATGAACCCGGCCTAAGGGCAGAAGAGGCCAACACAGAAATGGTCACCGTTGAGGAGCCAGCCCCCCAACAGCAATCAAACTGGAACCACTACGTCACTATGTGTGATGAAGGAAAGTGAATCACACAACATGTTTAATAAACTTAAGTTGTATAAGGTGGTTAAAATTCTAAAGTTTTTTTCTAGAAGGTCATTGCACAACGGTTACAAGAATAATCTGTTGTGTGAATCAATAAAAAAAATAGCGGCAGATTTCCCTCTAGATCGACCCAAATTTGGCTCAAAATTGGTACTTCATTGTACAACAGAATAGTTATATCTGTTGTATGAGTATAGTTTGCAAATTGTCATACAACAGTTTTTGTTTTTGTGTTGTATGATCAAGGAAGATATATTAGATGTTTCGATGCATCTCCATACGCTACTCATTCCCTTGCTCCCAAACTGAACTTTGCTTACACAGAGCGGGAACTTTCTCTCCTTGCTACCACAACTCAAATTTAATGTGTGCGGAATCAGAGAACATAACTTCATTATGTGTTGTCTGATACATGAACACAAAATAAAAATAGCCAACAGCCGGTGCGTTTGACAACTGAATTGGCTTGGGCTAATGACTTTTGTATCTCACTTCATTTTTTTCCAACACCCAGACGGCCAGTCAGAACACCATCAAAGCACAATTTCTTTTTCATATGTCTTCTTCTCTCCCTTTATCTACAACCAACCTCCGTGTCCGACTCCACTTAAACTTGCATCCCTGATCCCTAATCATCAACCCCTCAACTCCCGAGCCCAAAATTTCTTCAACCATCAAAACCCTAACTTGCTCTCTCCAACTTATTCACGACCCCCTCATACTCCACCGCACTCCTACACAATTCCTGCCTCTACAAAGAACCAAAGAATTAGTTAGTGAGGCGAGGAAGATGAATGAGAGGAAGTAGTTAGCATTCCCACATCTCTCTTCTATCTTCTTGTTAATGTTAGAAACCGAAGACTCTAATTAACGTTAAAGAGAAAAGAGAGAGAGAGAGAGAGAGAGAGAGAGAGAGAGAGAGAGAGAACGCCGACAAGTATAGTGGTTCGTCTCCCACTTTGGGGGAGACTACGTCCACTTAAAACTTTATTGTGTGTCGGGCCTTAAGGCTCAACAAGATTACAAGAGTTGTAATGGGATGATGAGTAAGTGGAAAGGAGTCCCCTTTTATAGGGAAGGGAGGCTTCTTCCTTCACTTGTTTTCCAATGTGGGATATAAAAACAACTATTCTAGTGTAGAAAGCATGTTGTGAAGGCAACTTGGCAAGGTTGGAAACTTGGCTTCCCTACAAGCTCTTGAGCACTTCCGACTATCGTTGCATAGCTTGGACGTCGGGCTACTGGATGTATATAGTCGTTGGGTCCCACCATGGCTTGTGGACCCCCCACGAGGGTGTTGTTTATGCTTGGTGACATAGATATTAGCCTTGTTAGTAGAGGTATCTACAAGTCCCCGAAGTCTCTAAGTGAGAGGAGCTTCTTGGTTGGGGAGTTATAAACACGATGTTATCAAGCATAAACAATGTCCGAGAGGCGCCTAGCCCCTACAAGTCCCCGAACTCTGTAAGCAAGAAGGGACTCATTAACCTGCACAACAAAGACAAGAAAAATGCACATATGTAGAATGCTTGTTGTATTGGGCAACATACGTGAGTTGCATTGATATGCATCGACATATCCGAATGTACGAGGTGCACGATACATGTTGATGTATATATGTGAATGGTGCCAAGTATAATCGGTTTATGACATATGAGCTCGAGAACGCACATGATTGTGTAAGCATAGTAAGAATGAGCATTTGAAGTGAATATGATGCGTGAAATGCGTGGTGTGCGTAAGAAAACGAACGAGGTTGAGTTGATGAGGTTATGCCCGTGAGTTGTAAGTTGCACGAATGCTGTGAATGCGAGAGTTTTTAACTCAAATGTGAACGTTTATGTTAGTTTGGTTTCCACTCGTATTAATGGAACGTGAAACGAATTCGATTTATGGCAAATGACAAATGGTAGAAGAATTCAATGTTCCATTAATGTGCATTATGCCGAGGAGACGTGAGTGTAAAGCTCGGGAATGCCGAGAAGGTAAGAGAGTGGAAACTCGGGGATGCCGAGAAGGCAAGAGCGTTAGAGCTCGAGGATGCCGTGAGGCATTAACGGGTAACTCGAAGGTGATGCCGTGAGGCATGAGCGTAACCGTTGCTAATTATGCTGGGCCGTATGTGCAAGTCCCTGAAGTCCCCAGTCAAAGAAGGTTTTCTTGCAAGGTTGATATCAAAGCGTAGCTTTGTGCCGTATATCGACCACAATGAGTGCGAGTGCGTCGTCCATCTAGAATTTTGTTAGAGCGAACGCTTTTACCCTTTTCGGGTGGGCCCCTGCTAGGCTCTCAGAGGAGTCCCCAACTCCTGGTTATAGACCTCCGTATGGTCAGAAAATTGTTTAATAAGGGGAGCTGCGTTTGAGCAGTGGGCGTTAGGTGGCCAACCTAATCTTTCATACCCAGGCGTCGGGGGTTAACTACCGAATCAATGGCTGCCATGGGCTGTGTTAACTGGTCCCTTTACTCTTTCCCGGAGGAGAAAATCTTGACTGCAATGTCGTGTAGCGATCATTGTCACTATGAGGCGTTGCCTTACCGCTTGGCGGCTAATCGTAGACCCCAGACTCGTGGAGTCTAAACACGTTTTAGGTATTATTCCCGTAGGGAGAGTTTGACAAAGTACGGTGCCCGGAGGCTATACAATATGTTTACATATAGTGTACATGTAAAATCTTGGTAATTGTATGAAGGACAATAAATGAGCATAGCAAGTAATATATGCGGATCTTATGACCATGTAACGTGCATAATTTAGATAGTTGCAAGTGTAATGGGTGTCCATATAAATTCTTTTGGAGTAGCTCCCAGTGAATAATATGAAGCATTGTGAACTTGGGGCTTAACTAAAGCATGTTGGATATGTTCAAGAGAGTTGGGTTGTATTCGAGCAAGTTGGGTGTAATTGAGCGGGTAGGTGCTATGCGAGCATGCGGGGCTTGGCCCAAGCAAGTCGTGACCATGCTCGATACCCAAGCAAGTTGTAATCCGAACAAGTTTAACTAAGTCATAAGTGTCACAACATTTTAAGCATAGCATAGTTTGTTTAAGTGAGTACCATATGTTTATTTAATTAGATTGCATTTAAATAGAAACATGGTATAGGTAGCATGTACTTGTAGTAAGGTTGCTAATAACATTTTTTGCATTGTTGTAAACATAGTAAGGATCATTGAGATATAAAGCACCGCATTGGCACTAGCATGTAAGCATAGTAAGTGTGCTACTAAAATTGATACAAGTTGGAAGTATGCTTTAAAATTTATTTGAAACATATAAAGCATGACATTGACATGACAAATAGCTCTAGTTGAAAGAGTGTACGATAAAGACTTATCTGGAGCCGATTGGACGAGGTTTTAATATGTTGTAAAGAATTGATATGTCCAATCATGAGACTTTATTTGGAATATACCAACCGACCATTGAGGTATTAGTTCCATTTTGAGGAAGTTGCCGAGAGAGATAATCGAACCTCAAGACAAAGTAGACAATTAGCATGTAAGTTTGTAAAACTTATTAAAATACTTGATACGCGCGTTGACCGGGGGCAATGGTACGTAATGCATTGATACTGTGCACGTTTAAGTGGTACGGTGCTATACAATTTATAAAGCATCAAACTATATAACATGTTTTGATTGGCATGGCCTATGTATTAGTCAGTCACTAGCCGTACAACATGTGTATATGTAGCAATTAATATATGAAGAGAGAAACATGTTCACTATGTGCCTCCAATTTGAATTTCAAATAGGTAATGAAATTAATTGATATATACCTATGTAGACTTTGTATGCATGTGTGGATTCAAGGGGTGCAATGTGACTTATATTAATGGTAAATTAATATATTCTGATTGGCATAGTAGCCGCTATTGATTGGCCTAATTTGTTTGCGAAACAGACTTTAGGCTTGTTGATAAGTAAAGGCATGGCAATAGCAAATGTCGATTTTTATAATGACAAAGGCAAACAAACTAATGACTTATCAAATATGTACATGGAAATGTGCAGCGAACTATATATATACATGTGATATGATTAGCTAACGTAGCTAGGTGGTCCAATTGAGGTGAGCTGTAGGCATGCATATAACGTGGTTAACAAACGGTAGTTAGAATACTTTCAAAGAAATTTTGCGGCGACAGGCCTCGAGGTCACCTGCGGTTCCAACACCACAATGGTAACGGGTTCCCTCCCCGACACCATTCTATCCTTATGGGGTCCACGACTATTAGCGGTCACTCTCTCACTCACCTTCTCGGGAGCGGCCTATACCCTGCTCCCGCTGGCAGCCTCACGATCTGCTCCAGTTCCAGCTTGAACCACGAGCGAACCATCGGAGCGGAGATGAGAGTGGTGCGGCATCGGCAGAACCCCTTGTAGCAAACAAGATAATCAAGAAGTTGCTAAAAAAGAAACTCGACGACGCCAAGGGTTTATCGGCGGAGAAGCTGCCGGAAATTCTGTGGGCCGTCAGGACTACCCCAACTTCCGCCACCAGTGAAACACCATTTTGTATGATGCTCGACACTGAGGCCATCCTACCCATTGAGGTCACCCAACCTACCGCTAGGGTCAAGGGCTACTGCTCCGAGACCAACGTCGAAGGTGTCAACCTCGACAAGGACCTCCTCGAAGAGAAACGGCACAAGGCCCATTTGCACAACTTGCAAAACAAGCAACGAGTATCGCGTTTCTACAATGCTAGAGTCAAAGCCTGGAACCTCCAACTGCGGGACTGGGTAATAAAGGAAGTCATTCCATCGCCAACAGCACTCCGCCCAACTTGGGAACGCCCATACATAATTGTGGAAGTCGTTAGCCCCGACACCTTCTACTTAATGGAGAAGGATGGCGTCACAACGACCCACCCTTGGAATACCGAACACCTTCGGTATTACTTCAAATAGTCATGCTGCTACCTAAGAGCATCTTGACTTAGCGAAATTTTTTTTCAATATTTAGCTAAGGGAAGCTACCCAACGAGTACAACCCCGCTTTTGTAAACGCTGATCTGTCAGCTATCAATGAAACGTGGAATTATTCAAACCATTGTCACCAAGTCCAAGCACAAGAGTTAACTGGCAATGCCAACAATATTCGGTGAATCACGTCAGCTACATTGTGCACTTGGAACAAGTTTAATTCCTTTAATGTTTCGTTGATAAGCAAAAGCATAAGTCAAAACTCTGGCGGTTTAACAACACGCAAACAACACGATCATCGAAAAGAATCCCACACTTAGAAAATTTCAAAAGGCAAATACCAACTACATATATCTAGGCTCGGGACTACCCGCCCAAAAATATTGTCAAAATACAGAGAAGTCTCAGTGGCATTAAAAAAAAAAAAAAGTCAACAAGTGCAAGGCCACAAGGCTCGAATGATCTTCAGGGATTGTTAGGCGCGGCAGCGACTTCTTAACCATCCACCAGTGGGTGTCGATCGACCAGGTGGCTCGTTTGATCGGACCCATGACCGAAAGGGCTGTGCGTCACCATGGTGCCATCCGCGCAAGTGTGAGCCGCCATAAAGTCAACACGGGAGACTTTTGATTGAGTTGGAGGCGCTCTCGCCACTACCTGAGCGGGCACCCAGAGTTTGAGTAGGAACCACATCGCTCGCAGGAGGTTCACGCTAACCTGATGGCCCGGCAGACGGGGACGCTTTGACCTAGTCAATGGCCCCCTTCTGGTTGAGCAAATCCAAGTTAGCGACGGTGCCAGCCTTCGCCTCCTCCATCATTGCTTGCTTGTACACCGCAGATTGCTTGAACGACTCTATTGCCGCAGCCTCCGAGCAGCTCCTCTCAGATTCTAGCTGGGCAACCTCGCCCTCAAACTTTTTCGCCTCCTCAAATTTGGTGGCAGAGTCCCGCTGAAGAATCTCAACTTTCTTAGCCTTAGCCTTTAGTTGGTCCTTCAGCAGAGCTATGTCTTGCTCTAGCTTGGATACGTGGTCGTTCCACTCAAGGTCCCGCTCAATGGCGACATTCAGCTTGCTGCGGGCATCCATACCATCGCATTCTGCCTTGTTCAGGCGCCACTCAACATCCCCTAGCTTGTCTTTGGCCTCCCCCAGCTCCCTCTAGAGACCTTTGATTTCCTCCCTTAGCTGCCGCTCAACCCGAGGTTGGTCTGACGCGGCGAGGAACAGCTCGTACAGCCCGACGGACAGTTGTCCAAATGCCGAGATGAATGGTGACTGCTGAATGACTGTGGAGCGAACGGTCCAATCCAATCCGCCGAACCCGAGCAGCTCGCAGAGGTGGAACAGAAACTCCCACTCGGGATCGGTCAGAAACTCCGTGTATGAAGAGAACAAGTCCAGGCTACCCTGCTGCACCTCCCTAGAGACAGCCACAGTCATTGGCTGCGAGGCTTGCTTAGCCTTCTTCTGTTGGCAAGCCCCAATGGTCTCCACATCTACTGCCTCATCTTCCTCATCGACGTCATTCTGCCGCCACTTCTTTTAAAGAACCGCCAGTGTGGCACCTGCGGCGACAGGCCTCGAGGTCACCTGCGGTTCCAACACCACAATGGTAACGGGTTCCCTCCCCGACACCATTCTATCTTTATGGGATCCACGACTATTAGCGGTCACTCTCTCACTCACCTTCTCAGGAGCGGCCTATACCCTGCTCCCGCTGGCAGCCTCACGATCTGCTCCAGTTCCAGCTTGAACCACGAGCGAACCATCGGAGCGGAGATGAGAGTGGTGCGGCATCGGCAGCACCACTTGAGTCTCAAACTGGCTCACCGCCAGTGTCTGTGGATCAATGACAGTTTGCTGAGCTGCCAACCTAGCGGCGTACATGCTCTCCAACAAATTATTAATCTCTGTATGGTCCATAGCTTTGGCAAAAGCGTCGCGGCTCTCTTTGTTACCCCCGCGGAGAATCTATACAAAAACAATGGGTTAGCCTAATACAAACTAAGCTAGGGCACATATCAGCGGAAGTTACTTACCAAGGGCACGCGTCAACTGTTGAGGAGACAAACAACTCCCAACCGGTGAGGAGACAAAGCTCACGCGTCAAAAAAAATGAAGTAATGATTAGAACAAAAGAGAGGAATCATCATGCAAGCAAAACCACAAACCTTGAGCAGCGGAAGCTAGCGACAACCTCCTATAGGTTGGAACTCTGACTTAATCTTGAATGTCGGCGCCCCCTCATTCGACCCCGCTTGATATTCCCACCCCGTGGAGGTAATGCAGAAGGTCCCCCGCCAAGGAGACATGCAATCCTTCAGATTCTCGATTAGCTTCGGTGCCCCCTAGTGGCGGCTCAGTTTCACTTGCCCCAAAAATTGATGCGGCTGAAATAGCCTCACAATTTAACCCTGCAAAATGTATTTGTCAATATATAGGATAAGGAGGGATCGTTCAGTCCGGGGATTGTAGGGTACACCTACACTAAAAGTTCAATTAACAAATAAAAGAATAAAATGGGGGTTTTAAAATTTGGATCCTAATCTACTTAAAATAAAAATGAAACAAATAAAACTATATACAATAATCAACTTCCCTAATCTAGACCAATACCACTCGGAAATTACTAAGTGTAAAAAAACAGAAAATCCATTTCAACATGCTACAAAAATGTGCCCATCTTAAATGCCTAGATAAGAGCCCAAATGAAAAGCCTCAGCGGATCAATCTATTTATTTGATTCGCTCTAATGCGCTCTAATGTAGGCTTGGATCGGAAAAGTCCTTACCAAGCCTAATACTACTAATTTTCGAAAACACTCAGTGTAATTCTCTAAACTAGTAGTATTATCTAACCCTCGAATAAACTCACACGTGCAAATTAACCATTACACATTGAATTTAACACGTAATTTCCAGAATCATTTAATCATTAAAGCATGATTTTTACCACCCGTTAGAACTAATTACTACTTGTTTAACTCAGCGTCTTAACAAATAACAATTACTCTTGGCAAATTAAGCAAACACACAAGCACACTCAGCGTGATTCTAGCATGCAAACTTATTAACCTAACTCTGAAAATTACCTAAACACGTAAAAGGGCACAAGATTTTAACATGCATCATAAAAGAATTCTCGAAATTAACTCAATAATAAACTGAAAATCTCAAAAATATTAATAAAAATATTCTGAAAATTTCATGTCTCCAATTACACAACTCGCAAGTCAAAACACACAAAACCGAAACAAAAATTATAAGTAGAGTCATAGTTACACTTTGAAGCTTTCCTCAGCGGCTTGGCAACAAGGTGATCAACTCGTCTCAACTATGGTGGTAGAGCGTCCTTGACTCAGCGCCTAAGAGCTTCGTAGATTGATGGATGGATGGTGGTCACGGTCTTGTAGGTGATGGAAGTTTAAGGAGTGAATTGGGCTGAGTCTCGGAAAAGTTTTTGGCCAGGAAGTGATGCCAATTCTGTTCTTCACGTTGCCTATTTATAGGGGAGCATTAGTTGACTTTGGTCGATCATACCCTTCATCATTGGACGGATAGGATTGCATCATAATTCCTTTAATTTTCCAACTGAAACATCTCCTTTAAGGCCTTAACTCCTCTCATAATGGGGCAATTCCTTTAATTTCCAAGCTGAAACATCTTTCTCCTTTATTCTCCAACTAAAAACGTCTTTCTCTTTATTTCCCTTCTTCATTGCTTGGTCAACTTGATTTAATAAAGGGCACAAAATTGAATTCTTTTAGAGAAAATAAAAGGAATTGAAACAATTTAATTTCAGAAAAATACTCCGATAAATTCTCTCTTAAGGCCCACAGTTTAGCATGACGGTGAGGAATCCTGATCTAGCTAGGATTCTTCATGAATTTTGCGTTTTATGCCTATTTCACGCCAAACACTCTACAATACTCTTAAAATGACTCGATGACTCAAAACACGGAACTTAAAGGAGAAACAAGGCTAAAATGGGACATATACTCATTAATATTGTCGCACATTGTGCTCCTATCAGCTGCAACCTTGGCGCTTCACATACACGAGTTCGTAGAAGTGAAGTACCTCTGCCATAGTAAGGCCCTTCACATCTCGACAGACGCCAGAGTGAGTTCATCGCCATCAACAACCGCCACATGTTAGGATAAATATGCCCAAACGCGAGGTCGGACTCGCAAACCAAAATTTGGAGATTTGGCAATAGGGGAAACGTCACTCCCTAGCTGAAGGACTCCTCATGCACGGCGGCATGCCCCACTGGTAGAATTGACGCTCTCTCGTCCTTCATCGGCGGCCACAGCTTCACAACCCCAGGGAGGCGAAACACCCGCTTTAGTCGGTTCACGGCGGCTACAGTCATCGGCCCGCCCGCCTCGTCAACTGGAGTACCATCGCGGAGGACCCATGTTGACTCAATTTCCTCCCCGCCAGTCCCTTCCCCATCAGTGGAACCACTAACGGCGCTATTACTAGCTAGCCTCTCCTCGCGCCGCTGGTGGGCAACAATGTCCTCTCTCACCCTAGAACTCTCTAGACACCCAACACGACCTATTGCCACTTCCCAGGGTATGGTCTATAGCGGCTTGATATCTAGCGGTACGGGTAGTGAGGTTCCTGCATGGGCAGACGGACGCAACGAGTTAATAAATATCCTATTCGCCACGCTGTCGACACGTCAGACCTGAAATCCTCACTACCTGAGATCTCTACGACGCTAGCCATCACAAACCCTAAAACCCAAACTAGTCAGTTCACACAAGATCTAAACTATCCCTATGACAGATTTTAGCCAAGAACATCAAGAACAACCAAACCCAGAAAACCCAGAAAGTGCCAAACCCAGAAAGCGCATATACACTCAACCCAGATTCAACCATCTAGGAAATCCTTAAACCTCAACTCTCTGACAAACACCAAAACCCATCCCCAAAACTCACTCTAGACCCTCAGAATACACCGGGGAATGGCAAAAATTACTTCAAATACCAAAAGCAGAAACCAATTCGAAACAACAAAACCAGAAACTAACAAACAATGAAATAGAGAAACTCGGATCACCAACCTGTAAATATGAGACCGGGGAGCTTGAGATCTATATCTTCACTTCTAAGGAGCTTTTTCTGTCACCAAACGACGCTCTCACTCTATTTGCAGAAGCACTCCTCGACTATCAGCGAACAAAGCTTGAAGAAGATGATATCAGTTCAAAGTGCAAAGTGTTGAACCACTCAGTGTCCCTCTCTTTTATGTCAACATCAAATCAATCTAGGTTGTCCGCTGAAAAACGACATCGCACGACAACCATACATGTGCCCCACGATCGCACTTACTCTGCGGAGACGTTATTCCACATGCTAACCGAATACATGTTGGTCACGTGTCGGACGCCGTCAGACGAAGCGTCCATCCAAAGTAACCGTCGAAGAGGCAGATCACCAATCGCCGAGAGTCTCCGCTAAGCACAACACCGCTAGTGGAACTTCTCCCTCTTCATCTTGCAAACTGATGCGCCTGAAAGCAAGCGCATAATTTAACCCTGAAAATATCGTTAGTAGTATAAGTAAGTAGGGATCGTTCTATTCCGGGGATTGAGGGTATACCTGTCAATGTAGGACAAACAAACAATTAAAATCAAAACAAAGTATAACAAAGTATAATATTCACAAAGATATTCACAAGTATAAACATTATTTACGAAAAGGGGGGAGATTTTGTTTTTCGGTTTTGAAAATAAATTAAGTAAACAAAAGAATTAAAAAGCAAAAACATAAATACAAAGATGGAATGAGAGAACAAAGATCAAAACCGAAACATATGATTAAAATTGACTCAAACCCTAATATTGTTCATCTAAGTCATGAGAAAGGAGTTGATCATGTGAAACATTCGAAAGCAAATGAATTCCCATTTTTTACTTTTCAATGCTAATTAACCTAAGCGAAAGCACCTAGATTAATTCTATCAAACATGCAATCAAACCCTAGAAAGCTAGTCAATCATGTCATGTTTAACGCATTACACATAGAGAAAGGCTATCAACTCAAGTGTACAACTTAGTATGGAAAAGTCCACCTAATTGCAATTCTCTTTAATTAAATTCGGTCTTTGTACAAAACCTTCACTACTTTTATTCAAGTTTACACAAAACGAGAAGTCGATTTCATGCTCTTAAACCTAGCATCAATTATATCGAAACCCTAAGTGTTTGCAACCACATAAGATTAAAATACAAAAGTTATCTATAACGCAAATTTAATTAAACAAACCCACATAAGCAACTCTCGAAGAACAATATATGAATCTGAAAATTCTCAATTAATCATAAAATTCCAGAAATTAATATTTGTTCAAACACATATGTCAACTAGTTCATAACCAACGAAATTCAAAGCAAAGGTTACAAAGGAGAATCGGATTACACCGTGAGATGGAGATGAGATGAACGAATTGAAGATGTGGTCTCTTGAATCTCGAAAGCAAGCTTCAAGAATGGTGGTGGATGATGGATGCTCACGGCTATGCTTCTTCTCCCTTGGCCTTGCTTGAACTCGTGGAGATGACTAGAGGATGGAGAAACTCACGGCTAAGCTAAGAAGATTTTCTGATTTTTTTTTCTAAAGTTTTCTAGAGAGTCTCCGGTTTCTTCAACGTCACATATAAGAGAGTATATATAGGAGCACGGCCTCCTTGCTCTCCAAGCCGTGTAAACCTCATGGAATTAATCTGAAAATTCCACATAATTTCCTCCAATGATATCTTGCCAAATAAGCCCTATGAGGTGGTTCAACCAATCACAAAATTCCATTTAATTCCCTAATAATCTTGGCCGAAATTCCCTTGATAATATTCTGATTTTATACTTTAAATTCGGCCAAAACTCCTTTAGGGAATATAGGAATGTATCTAGACTTTTTTTGAGCTTTTCTTGGTCTCCACTTTTTTTCTCTTTCCTTTTATTTCTCCCTTGAATATCTCTTTGCCGAAATCTCTAGGGTTTTCTTTTGATTCACACGGCAAATCTCTCTCCTTCCTTGTATTTTCACGGCAAACTCTCTAGGTAGGTCTCCAAGTATATTTTCTTTCCATAAAAATAGCCCTAGAAAATCTCCACCGAAATCTTCTTTTAATTTCTGATTTTTCACGCCATCTCCCTTGTTTCTCTCTTGGCTTTGGACGGCAAACTCTCCCTAGGGTTTAATCATGCGTCACAAACCCTAATTGTATGGGCTTTTGTGGGCCTTTAATCCAATTGCCGAAAATCCACTTCATTCTTGAGAGTTCTTGGGCCTTGTTGCTTCTCATTCAAGCCTTGTCACCTTCCAACATCATGACACTTCATTTTTCCATTTCTTTTTCATAATAACGTTGGAAACTTCATTGGTAAGCTTTCCTCCTTTTCGCAGGGTTTCCTGGTTGAAGCAGGAAAACTTCTTTTCTTCATTTCTGCTCATTTCTGTGGCTCATTGTTCCTTATTTTTGCTCCCCTTGGTGTTCGCAAGCTCCTCTTTCCATTTATGAGTTCATTTCCACCTTTTAGCTCCGAGGTCCTGAAAATAGAAACTGTTAATGAAAAATAGAAACTTTCCTAAAATGAAAATGGCAACTTTCCAAAAATGAAAAATAGAAACTACAAAATAGAAACTTTCTACAAATAGGAACTTTCCCAATCGGAGAATGGAAACTTTCCTAAACAAAGTTTTATTAAGGAAATAACGCAGAAAATGTAGGGAAATACAGTTAAAACGTCGCATTAAAATGCTCCTATCACAAACTAGAGTCTCCGCTAAGCGTAGCACCGCGGAACTTCTCTATTTTCATCTTGCAAGCGAGATTCTCGGCTAAGCACAACACCGCTACCGGAACTTCTCCCTTTTCATCTCGAAACTGAGTATCTCCCCTAATAGCAACACCGCTAGCTGGATTCCTCCCCTTTCAGCTTGAAAGCGATAGGCTTCGCTGAACGCAACACAGATCACTGAACTGCAACCAGGCAAGTCCCCAAGACACTTCATGCCGATTACTACCAGCGAAGGGACTTCCGCAAACGGCGATTCCCGAAGTAAGGCCTCACGCTTACGATGACCGCCACATGGCGGTGCAGTCAAGCTACGTCCTGCCGGGACAAGGGGACACGTCAGTCTACGACGGCCCTAATCAAGCACGTTGACCCTCGCTACTTGGGTATCAAAGATTAGGCTCGCTACCCAACACCCTCTGCTCAGCGCAACTCCCCTCAACAAACAATACACGACCAAACGGAGGTCTATCTTAGCCGGGGAGTGATAGACTCCCTGGGGGGCCTAGCAGGGGCCCACCCGAAAGGGTAAAAAGCGTTTTCTCAATAAGTCCATGGTTGACAATGTACTGACGCTAATTATGCTTTTACAAGTCTAGCGGAAGTAACGCTTTAAACCGCTAAGCAACTCCCCAACCAAGATTGCCCTCGTTGACTAGGGACTTGGGGGACTTGTACTTACATGAGCATTTGCCGAGCTTAATTAGCTATAATGTGCCACGCTCATGCTACCGCCAGCGGTACCAACTCCCACCAATGGAAACACAGCCAAGCAGGCTACCGCCTGAGCCTCAGCTCACCCTAGAGCACTACTGATGCGCCGCCACTCGCCATGCCAAGATATCATCTGAAGCTCCAGAAGCTGGGAATTGAAGCACATCAGTCCCATATCAAAAACATGGAAGAGATCAGCCTCTTCCCCACCTATAAAAGGTTCTACCTCTCTCCTCATTAATTACGCATTTACTACTTACCTATTGTTATTCTATAAACACAGATACATTGACTAACTTAGGCATCGGAGAAGAGAAGACCACCCAACATGGTCTCCCTCTGACGCCCTTTGTATTTCACTAGACAGGTAGTGGAGGTATCGATTACATCACAAGTAGTGGTTTGACCATCGGATCAGCGTTAATCAAGGTTTAGCCACCGTTAAACCTTAGACATTAACAGTTGTGATACAAGTGTGGGGATTATGCATCCCATCCCCATCAAAGAAGGGGAGGACTTCCCTTTATAGCTCAAGGAAGTCTCCTTCTAGTTTACATTTTCGATGTGGGACATAATACACATATCTACTTCTCTTGAAGCCTTTTGGAGAGCATGGGAGGGTGGGCTCCACGTGAGATACCGGCCGACCTCCACCATAGTGAGGTAGCTCGGGTGTCGATCTACCGGATGCATGTAGTAGGCTGGATTACCCATGTCGCGGGGCCCACCTACGAGGTCGTTGCTTATGCATAGCGGTATGTAATATAAGTGGTATCAACAGTTTCCACTAGCATCTCTTTTGTTTTTAAAAACCCACTTTCAGCCAATTGGTCTATGCAATCAGAGCTTGAGTCCATGCATCAAATTCTTTACTTTTATTTTCTTGCTTAAAAGTGGTGGGATCATTGTCATTTGACCATGCATACTTAACTTCATTTAGGTATACTTCATAAATGCCATCCTGCCCTCCAAACTTTGGTGTCCTCACTTTTTGTGATCTTCTAGGTTCCACAACTTGATTTTGATTTTGTTATAGCTCGAATTGAGGTTCAGGTTGTGGTTTAGTTTGACGTTCCAGCACTTGCCCTTGCTCTAAGTCTAGGTCAGCCATCTCAGAATCATGGTTATCAGCCTCTAAAATATTATCTGCTGCATTTTGATCTTCAACTTGATTATGGCTTAGAACTGATCCTAAACTTAATAAATTATTTTGAATGTCTGGCATTATTGCTATGCTATCCTCATTTTCTGCAATTTATTCAAAATCTGAAGACAAATCTTCAAAAGCTGTATTGCAGATGCTTTCACTTAAAAAATATAACTTGATGAGTTTCAAAAACTCTAGGTGAATGGTGGGGTGAAGAAAGCTTATAGTCCTTTGACTTTTCACAATAACCAATAAAATGACAAGTCACAGATTTTGGATCAAGCTTTCCTAAATTTGGATTGTAAATCCTTGCTTCTGCTTTATAGCCCCAAACATGACAATAGTGTAAACTTAATTGGTTGCCTCCCACACCATAATTCAAATGGTGTTTCTAAAGCTTTGCTTAGGGATCTATTGCAAAGAAAATTTGCAGTTCTTAAGGTTTCTCCCGAAAGCATTTTTGGCAATCTAGAGGTACACATCATACTTCTTACCATGTTTAATAGAGTTCTATTTTTCCTTTCAGCTACCCTATTCTGTTGGGGATTATATGGTGTTGTATACTGAGCCTTTATGCCTACATCTTGCAGATATAATGCAAAGTGACCTTTATGTTGTCCTTGCTCAATATACTTGCCATAAAACTCTTCTCCCCCCTGTCAGACCTCACAACCTTAATTTTCAAGTCCAGTTGATGTTCAACCTCAGTTTTGAAAATTTTAAAAGCCTAAAGTGATTGTAATTTTTCTAACAATAAACAGATATAGCAATACTTGGAAAACTTATCTATAAAGGTAATGAAATAAATATTTCCACATATTGTCTTATGTTTGAATGGTCCACATATATCTGTGTGAATTAATTCCAACAGTTTCTTGCTTCTGTTAGCTATTTTCTTTCTTAAATTTGTCATTTTGCCTTTATAACATTCAATACAATTTTCAAGATCATCAAAGTTTAATTCTGGCATTGTCTTATTTTTCACAAGTATTTGCAATCTATCTTTTGATATGTGGCCAAGTCTCCCGTGCCACAGGTATGCAGATTTTTCATTGTTCAGGGTTCTTTTTACACCAGTAATGTCGTTTGTGGTTAATGTGTTATTGTTGTTTTCAACAAGCTAGTAAAGTTTCCTGTTGTCCTAAAAATTTAATATGAAATAATCATTCACCATAACACCAGAACCAAAAGTAGAATAATCTTTTAGCAAGAAATCAAGAGAATCCTTTAAAAGTTTTATTCCACTTGAGTTAACATAAAAATTACATCCATACCTAACCAAAAGACTAACTGAAAGTTGGTTCCTCTTAATTGAGGGAATGTAATAAACACTATCTAAAACCAGAAAATTTCCTAATCCCAAATCTAATCTTAAAGATCCTACTGCCTTTACTACAACCCACATTCCATTGCCAATACAAATGTTGGCTTCATCACTTCTTGGTTTCCTCTTCCTTACGAATCCCTTCAAGGAATTTGTAATATGTAAGGGGCTGCCAGAATCTAATGAGGTTCAAAGTTTCTAAAGGATTAAAAGAATTAATCTTACCCTTTTTCACAAGCCATGCCTTAAAGCCTGTGCAGTTCTTCTTCATATATATGTCCTACTTCCTTGCAAAAGTAGCACTTGAACTTAAATGGCTTGTTGGCTTTAGCTGCTGCAGTGTTTCCCGATGGCTTAGCAATAGTTTTCTTGGCCTTACGCTTGTTCTATTTTGATTTTGGCTTTTCCACTAGGTTGGCAGAGGTTGTGGGTTGTTTCTCCTTCTTCATTCTATCCTTCTCATCAACACAGATTGAGATTAATTCATCTACAGTCCATGTTCCCTTTTGCGACTTGTAACTGGTTCTAAGTCCACTGAAACTACTAGGCAAGGAATGTAGTGCAACATGCACCACTAATAATCATTCACTCCCAGGAGTTTATAAGCTTCAGCAAATGCTCTCTAACTCCTCCTGTTCCACTGTGCTTAAGGTCATGAAAAGACTTAGATAGCCTTGCAGCTATAGCTTTCTCACTCTCCTTAAATTTCCTCTGTATTGCCTCCATATAATCAGTGGCTAACGCAGGCTCCTCAATACTACCTCTCACTTTGTCAATCATGGTGCTTCTCATGACATTTTTGGCCATCCTATTAGCCCTATACCAAGCTCTAGCCTCCCTTTTATCTTATACAGTACTCTCTTTAGTTAAGGGTTCAGGTTGGTCATCAATGAAGCAAAGATCCATATTTTCATGCATCATTAAATAGTGTTCGAGTGACTCCTCCAAGCTCTAAAGTTGGTACCATTCAAAATCAGGACTGTACATACCGCCTATATCACATATCACCAAGCATAAGCAACGACCTCATAGGTGGGCCCCACGACATGGCTAGCCCGCCCCGCCTATGGCATGCATCCGGTAGACCGACACCCGAGCTACGTTGCCGTGGTGGAGGTCGCCCGGTATCTTGCCAGGAGACCACCCTCCCATGCTCTCCAATAGGCTTCAAGGGAAGCAAATATGTGTATTATTGTCCCACATCGGAAATATAGAATAGGATGAAACTTCCTTTAGCTATAAGAGGAAGTCCTCCCCTTCTGGGAAAGGGATGGGATCCATGATCCCTACACTTGTATATTACAAAGGCTACTTGGCCTCACTCATAGTGAACTCTCTAAGTGGACGTAGCCTTGCCTCAAGGGCAAGGTGAACCACTATACATGCTTGTGTCATTTCTCTCACCATCTCTACTTTGCCACATACTTAGTTCTAGGGGTCGGCACTTTGTACCGAAAATGCAGTTACCGACCCGAACCGCACTGAAAATGCGGTTCGGTAACCGTACTGAACTAAAACGATGTCGTTTCATGGTCACACCGCACCGAACCGCTTTTAAGCGGTTCAGTTGCGGTTTCGGGTCATAAACCTCCCGATTTAAACCGACCCGCACCGAATTTATTTTAATTACATTTTATTTATTTATTATTTCTCTATTGATGGAAATGTTGGTTTTTAATATATAAGAAATCCATTTTTGTTTAGGTTTTCAGTTTGCAATAAGTTGCTATGTTTGCTTGATCATTGATATATATATATATATATATATATATATATGGGTTTGTTAAGTGTTCAAATATGGTCTTTCTGCAAGTTGCTTGATATTTGGGTGACATTTG
>LYNE01003403.1:2852-19935 GCA_001662545.1 Rosa x damascena | reverse complement strand
GTAAGTCCTTTTGTACACTATTCAGATAGACTCAATTTATTATTCCATCTTATTTGGACCCTAATTTGAGTCCAAAAAAAGAGTCTCCACTTCTGATGCTCTAAGAGCCTCAGATCCTCATCATTTTCAGGTCGTTAGAACTATATCTGTTTTTTTCCACTCCCTTTTAGGGTTGAGGAATCTCCATCTCCACCTTCTTGATCATAAAAACCACTAACCTTTTCGTAGTTTTTATTCAGAGTTCCTAGATTTCGCTCTCACCCTCCCTCTATTCATCCCTTCTAAGCTTGAAATTCAGTCTTCACTACTACAGCGTAGTTCAACATCACAAAATCACAAGAATATCGTGCGAATGTCTGCAGCGTCCCTAAAGAATTATTTGGGTCCTTTTAGTCCCTACAAGAAAAGCACTATCAGTAACAGTACAGCAAGGACATTACCACACTCTTGCCATAACAACAGCAAAAGCAAGCTAGTAGCCCTCCCCATAAATAACCGGCATCCGTAAACAAGGATACACACAGTTTTGGCAAACACAAGCATCTAAAATGGCTTCTGCTTATCATCATAAGCCTCATGCTGTTTGTATTCCACTTCCAGCTCAAAGCCACATAAAGGCTATGCTTAAATTAACCAAAATCCTCCACCACAGAGGCTTTCACATTACCTTTGTCAACACAGAATTCAACCACAAGCGATTTCTTAAGTCTCGAGGACCCAACTCCCTCGCTGGCTTACCTGATTTTCACTTTGAAGCCATCCCTGATGGCATTCCAGAATCAGGTGAAGATGCCACCCAAGACGGCAATTTGATTTTTGACTCCGTCAGAAATCATCTCTTGGCTCCATTTCGTGACCTCCTAATAAAACTAAACGCTACTAGTCCTCCAGTGACTTGCATTGTTTCAGATGGTTTCATGTCCGCTTTTACTATAACAGCGGCAGAAGAACTTGGAATCCCTATTGCATTGTTCTACACTATTTCTGCTTGCAGCTTCATGGGATTCAGGAAATTCCGTACTTTGCTTGAGAAAGGGCTTGCACCACTTAAAGGTACTAAAATGATGATTGAAGGATTAGTTTCAATTTTATGGTTATTAACTTATTAATAAGCATCTTGTCTTTTGGGCTTTGTAGATGAGACCTGTGTGACAAATGGTTTTCTGGACAATGTTATAGAATGGATTCCAGAAAAGAAAGATATCCGTTTAAGGGATCTACCAACCTTTTGTCGAACTACAGATCCAGATGACATCCTCTTCAACACCACCATGGAAGCAGTCGAAAACGCAAATAAAGCTTCAGCTGTTGTTCTTCTCACATTTGATGCTTTGGAGAAAGATGTTTTGGAAGCTCTGACCTCATCTATTTCTCCACCTGTTTATACAATTGGTCCTCTCCAATTGCTTCTAAATCAAATACCAGAAGATCCTTTGAAGCCTATGGGATACAGTCTTTGGAAGGAGGAAACAGACTGTCTCCAATGGCTAAACCGCAAAGCACCGAACTCAATTGTCTATGTCAATTTTGGCAGTGTTGCGGTTTTGACTCCGGAACAACTTCTCGAGATTGGTTGGGGACTTGCAAATACCAAGCTCCCCTTCTTCTGGGTTATTAGGCCTGATTTGGTTGCTGGAAAATCGGCAATCCTGCCGCCAGAGTTTGAAGCTGAAACCAAAGACAGAGGTCTAATAGCAAGTTGGTGCCCTCAAGAAGAAATCCTAAACCATCCATCAGTTGGAGGGTTTTTAACACACTGCGGTTGGAATTCAACCATTGAGAGTGTTACAGCTGGAGTGCCGATGCTGTGTTGGCCAGTCTTTTCAGATCAGCAAACAAACAGTTACTACACTTGCAATGATTGGGGCATTGGGATGGAGATTACTAATGATGTCAAGAGAGACCATGTAGAGAAGATTGTCAAAGAATTAACGGAGGAAGACAAGGGTAAGAAGTTGAAAAACAGGGCATTGCAGTGGAAGAAACTAGCTGAAGAAGCCACTACTCCGCATGGTTCTTCATCAAAAAACTTGGACAATTTGGTAAATCAAGTCCTATTAAGAAAGCGCACATACTTTTAATCTTTGTTTCTTCTGTTTAATTAGCTATGTACTTGGCCTGTTCCAATATATTAAAAAATAAAAATACATTAACTTTAATATTATCATTGGTTTTGTTAGATCTATGGTTCAGTGTTTACTGCTTACATCCAAAGAACCTTACGTGATTCAAATACAAATGATATGCTTCAACGGGTTCCACCAACCTTTAAGGTTTGGTTATGCATCATGGTCACACAGTAATGATTATAATCAATCATTACCAGGTACAATATTAATTCAATGATTGGTCAAAAAATTGAAGAATGCCTAATTTTGAACTAATTAGCCTCTAGGAAGGGGCAGTGTTTCCCAAATTCCTAACCCAAATAAAATTATAAGTACACCAAAAGAAGCTTCTCACAAACTCACACTAGTGACACTACTACTCTGTGAACTCACACCCAAAACAATTTCTTCACAGAAGATTCCAGATCAGGATTTTATACAGCTGAAAAATGTATTCACAAAGCTTATTCCCAAGTATTCAATCTCACACTGAGTAGTGAGTACCAAGCCAGAGGAATGCAATGATTGAAGTATAAGCTCAGTACCAAAAGTGCAGATCACATGTCTAATTATTTGGGGGACATATTAAAAGACAGTGACGTTGGTTGTGAGTTTTGTGTAGGTCTCAAGTTCATTATAAAAGGAAGATTCAGCAGTTCTGGAGGCTTGCTTTATTGGATCATACTGACAAAAGCATTTCTCAACTTTATAAGGTACAGTAATGTTGATCATCCAACAGGACCAACACTAATAATTTCATGAATATAAACATTCCAAACAATGCTCCAATACTATAAATTACAGGAGGGGCAATCAAAACCTATGGACCCACTTGATGGGGAGAACAAATTCTTACTACATAAAGTGAAGTATCATTCAGGTCAGCTCAAAGCTGAAGTCACAACATGCAGGAACCAAAAATATCAAAACACTGGTAACAAGGCAACACCTAACAGATATCTAAAAACTAAAGCAACCAGTAATNNNNACCATCCCACAAAGATCTATAGTTAATCCATCACAATCTAACTACTACTTATGCGCTTCAGTCTTTTCTAGCCACGATCTTGAACTTCCCAGATTCTTGTTGCTGCAAATAGAAACAAAACTCATTTAGCAAAACCCCATCAACACTTAATAACTAGACTAATCTAAAATCTACTGCCAAAGCAGGAGAACAAGTAGTGATTACAAACAAAAAGTATACCTTTTCCCACAAATCAATCCCCTCTTGGGAACCTTTGAGCAATCAATCCCCTCTCAGCCTTCCTAAAGCGCACACATGATATGTGCCCACCGGCCATCTCCAGTTGGCTTCATTGCTCCACCTTTGCCAGGACGGAGACAGCAAGAGAAGGACTCCGACGGGAATAGCATTGATAGCAGAACCAATCCCCCTCTGGAATAGCATTTACAAGGGGATTACCATAGCGGGTGGCATGAACAATCAGATCACACCCATCACAGAACACAATCGGATCCGACGGGTCTCCATCTGTACTCTTGCATTCAACACAAACAATCCCATCCTCACCGCCCGAATCTTCCGGGATTTTTTTCTGAGGCATTTTCACAAACACCTCCGGTGCATTCTTCAAGTTTCTCCACCAATACTCAAGATTCAAATCCAACTCGGAAACCAGCTACTGGGGACTAAGCCCGGCAGAAGCGCCTGCACCCTCTCCTAATGTGTTATATATACTAAGTCATCGCCCAAAACCACATTGGAGAAATATGTGCGTGGCATTGATCTACAAAAATCATATGATCTCTCACGATTGTAAAATCCAGCGGGAAACATTGGCATCATGGGGAGGTTAGATGTATATATGGTATTCTCGAAATGTGAGGCGTGTTGTACTCTTTTTCTTTTTTGTCTTTCGACCAACATTATTTTTATAGAGCCGTGACCACTTACCCAATTTCAGCATAAATATTACTTACTTGCTCTACTAAGAGTTTTGTTAACCCATTTACCCAATCTAACATCTTTTGACAATTTGGCCCTATTATTAAATTGAAACTGATTTTCTCTCTCCTCCCCCTTCTCACTGATATATATATATATATATATATATATATATATATATATATATATCTCTCTCTCTCTCTCTCTCTCTCTCACCCATGACTCGGCACTGGTCACAGTAGATGGATCGCCTGGAGCGCCTGACGTCCTCCTCGATGATATCCAAGGGAAGGACGACGGCGGGGTCAACCCAGGGGGCGATCTGCCAGGTTAGCAGGGAGGGGAAGAGTGAGGAAACCGAGGAAGGCTTCCGGCGACTCCGGCGGAGGAGGGAAGGTGAACAAGTCAGGCATATCGGCGGCGACCTTCCTCCTGGCTCTCTTGGTAGCCTCGTTCACAACCATGGTAGATCTGAGCTTTGTCGAAAAAAACCATGGTAGATCTAAGAGCCTAGCTTCTGCAGATCGTGAAGCGAAGGTCGGTTGTCGAGGTTCATAATGATCACGGATCTCGGCACTGGTGTCTTCGTCCGGTGAAGCGGCTCTGTGGTTTTGGGCCAGAGCAATCACCGGTGACTTCATCCCGGTCAATCCGATCTGGTGCCCAGATCAATTTCTGGGTGCCTAGAGCAATTTTTTTTTTTTGGTATACTTTGAGTTCCGAGAATGGGGAAGAAAAAAAAAGTGAACTTATACAATTGAACATATAAATTGATCAATTGTGTCTGTTTCATTTTGGTTTTGGGAGTTTATGCATTTCACTTGAGGGGCAATAATATGATTATTGGGAGGCAATAATAATATTACTGGGGGGCAATAAAATGTTTATTAGGGCAATAATAAGATTATTGGGGGGCAATAATAAGATTATTTATTTGGATAAACCTACTAAAACATTCAAAATTAAAAACACATTCATTTTTCACTAATTATTGATCCCCAATGAACTTGTTACTGGGGGCAATAATATGATTATTGGGGGGTAATAAACTCAAACGCTGGAATCCGGTCACCAGTCCGGGAGCCGGATTCAGGATTCCGGTGACAGGTCGCCGGAGTCCAGTCATCGGTCGCCAGAGACCACGGCAGGCTAGTGGTCACTGGAGCATAGCAAGGTGGAGGTTGACTTCTCTCTCTAAGAGAGAAATAAGGAGAGGGCAAAACATTCCCAAAAATAAATAAAAAGAATAAAAAAAGAAATTGGGTATTAGGGAAATAATCTTTTAGAGTGTTTTGGGTAAATGAGGTTAAAAAACTGTTAGTGGAGCAAGTGGGCAATTTTTAGCCTAAAATCGGGTAAATGATCATTTTCCCTTATATTCCAAAAGGTTCTTTTGTTACTCAACAATCAACGTGAAAAGCGTCATTGACATTATATAACGTCACGTTTGGACGTCCTCTTTTTCTTTTTTCTCTTTCGACCAACGTTATTTTTATTCCAAAAGGTTCTTTTGTTACTCAACAATCAACGTGAAAAGCGTCATTGACATTATATAACGTCACGTTTGGATGTCACAAGATGGAGTGCTGCAGTTAACTTAGTTTTGGTGTGACTGGTCCAAATAGAATTATGAATCCTTATGTGATAGGGAAAGTATATTTAATCATAGATTTCTTACTCATATTCTGAATAGGGTTCCTTATTGTATTAGATTTAGACTCTTCTTGTCGAAATTTTCTCATTCTACAACAAGATTCCAATTTTGTGTTTTGTTGGCTGAACTAACTAGAATAATGCTTCTCTGAGTTTTAAGTTACAATTTAGGCTCTTATCAAATGCCAAAAATTGGCCTAACAAATACCCACTTACTCTACTAAAAGATTTGTGTGTCCACTTATCCCGAATTATGCTTCTCTGAGTTCTAAGTTACAATTTGGGCTCTTATCAAATGCCCAAATTTGGCCTCTACATAATTAAAATGTCATTTGAGTCTTCGTCGGTCACTGGAGACTCCGGTCACCGAAATTCAGCTGTTGGAGGTCTCCAAAGAGATCATGGGAAATCTTATAGGTCACCAGAGAGGTCGCTGGAGACTTCTATTACTCCCCAATAAAACCCAATAATTTTTATCGGGGGCAATAAAAGTTTATTAAACTTTATTGAGGAGCAATAAAATCGGAAGGTGAACTTCAGTCACCGGAGGTCCTCAAAGATCTTATAATTCACTGGAGCGGTTGCCGGAGACTTTTATTATCCCCAATAAAACTCAATAAATATTTATTTGGAGCAATAAAAATTTGTCGGGTATTATCGGGGGGCAATAAAACCTGACGACGGACTCTGATCACTAGTCACCAGAGGTCGCTGGAAGTCCCCAAAGAGATCGTTGGAGATCTTATAGGTCACCAGAGAGGCTGCCAGAGACTTTTATTACCCTCCAATAAAACCCAATAAATTTTTATTTGAGGACAATAAAAGTTTATTGAAAAGCAATAAAACCAGATGCAAGACTCATGTCACCGGTCTGGAGGTCCTCCAAGAGGTGCCGAAGACTTTATTATCCCCTAATAAAACCCAATAAATTTCTATTAGGGGCAATAAAAGTTCATTGGGTATTATTATGTGGCAACAAACCGGATGCCGGACTCTGGTCACCCTGATTAAGGCGAAGTCTCCAATGACTTCTCTCTCTCTCTCTCTCTCTCTCTCTCTGACATAGAGAGAGAGAGGCAAAAATTGTCTAAGAAAAAAAAAAAAAACTTAATATGGTACTAGGGTAAAAAATATGTAATTTATTGGATAAGTAGGCAATCTTATAAGATGTTTGGGTAAGTGAGGTTAGTATAGCTCAAATTTGGGCAAACGAACAAAAATAAAAATAAAGATGTTTGGGTAAGTAGGGTTAGTATTGTAGCTCAAATTTGGATAAATGGACATTTTCCCTTACAACTCTATAGTATGGTTCCAGATTTGCTACGTATTCATCTTTATGTGATCGAATAACGGCTTACAACCAAACAGCATTAGAGATCATGGTTCCGACTCCCGAGTAGTCTCTCTCCACCTCAAAATTTATTGTTGTACACTTGGTAGAGTTGTGCATCACTGCTGCATGTTATGATAATAATCAATTGTATCAGGGACATTCGATCCCCACATAGTACTAAATAATAATGCTGAATTCATTCTTCATTCTACTATCGGGAGGCCAGTCACCGGATTACTGCCGAATCTCCGATAACTTCTCTCTCTAAGTGTGTGTGTGTGTGTGTGTGTGTGAGAGAGAGAGAGAGAGAGAGAGAGAGAGAGAGAGAGAGAGAGAGAGAGAGGAAACTTGTCCTAAAAATAAAAAAACAAAAAAATCTAATTAGGCAAAAACTATGTTATTCATTGGGTAAGTGAGCAATCCTATTAGATGTTAGGGTAAGTAGAGTTAGTGTAGCTCAAATTTGGGAAATGGACATTCTCCCTTAATGATGAAAGATACGTAGCAAATTTGGTTCCGAATCTACTATGTATCTTTCATCTTTATGTGATCGATACTAACAGCGTACAACCAAACAACATTAAATTCATGGTCCCGATCGATTCCTGAGTAGTCTCTCTTCACCTCAAAATTTGTGGATGTACATTTGGTAGAGTTGTGCATCACTGCTGCATGTGATGGTGTTAATCAGTTGTATCAAGGACATACGATTCCCACATAGTACTGAATATTAATGCTGAATTCATTCTGCTATCTAAAATCGTGCCTCGCCACAGCAAGGATTAAAATATATGTATCTACATATCTATCAGAATTCAGAACTTTGAAAAAAAAAATGAAAAAAAAGATACCGGAAATATCAGGGATATCTGGGAAAAAAAAATATTTGTAAAAATCAATTTATTGAAATTACATATATTTACATATGAATGTCAACTTTATTTACATCTAAAAATAGACTTTAAGTGGTTGAAAAATCTCTCATTACGAAAGTGCAATAATCAGACCAAGATATATGACCCATATAGTACAAATTGTAGTGATGAACATGATAGTTATAGATCTTTTTAGAGCTGCCAACTGCATGTTTTCCCAAGAAGGGGATAATAAGGATGAATCCAATAGTCTGTTCTCTTTAACTAAAACTATAATATAATTGAGAACAATCCCATATAATTGAGAAAGATGAAGTGAATTAGTTACTTTTTGAAATTGCTTCATCAAGAATGCTACTTGTCCATATTCATGTTCAGGGAATTTCTCTTCACCTGGATTCCACTCCTCACTCGGTTTTCCTTCGAAGGGAATACTTCTCACCCAAATTTGTTTTGAGGATATTTTTCCTCACCCATAATCGCCTTGAAGAGATCTCTCCTCACACATATTTGTATTTAGAGAGTTACTTGTCACCCAGAATCACCTTGAAGGTATTTCTCCTCACCTAGATTCGCCTTGAGGAGATTTCTTCTCAACCAAATTCGCCTTGAAGAGATCTCCCCTCACACAGATTTGCATTTACAAAATTATTTAATTTTTTCTATTTTTTATTTTTTTATCAGATTTTATAGATATTTCTTCATTTTATCAAGATTATATTCCAGATATCTAATATATCGGAGATATTTGACTATGTCGGAGAAATTTCGCAAAAACAGTAGAAGATAAGATATTTTCCTCCTAAGATACATTGGTTCCTCCAAAAATGGAGATATCATGGGATATATCATAAATATCATAAATATTTCAATCCTTGCCTTACATAGCTGATATTGGAATTCTGTAAATTTTATAATCCCCATTCGCAATTAAAACGGCATTAATTAAGAATAAAAAATTTTTAAAAAATAATGTTACATAGCAGTGCAGAAAAAACAATGCCAACAACCAGTATTGCTATCCTACATAACAAACGCAAAAGGATTCCTACAAATATCACATGCGATCTACCATCTAGTAGTAGCTGGGTCTTCATCACTTGTTGTATAAATGGTCACTTACGCTGCATGAATACGTACACGAGTTATTACCTTGATATTCTCTTGTCAGGTTTCTTCTTGCTATCATAGCTTCAAGCTTAAGAGCCTCAGATCCTCATAATTTTCAGCTCGTTAGAACTATATCTTCTTTTCCACACCATTTGGGGTTTAGGAATCTCCATCTCCACCATCTTGATCATAAACAGTTAAGGGCTAAATACTTATTACTATCCTGTGGTTTAGGTCCAAAATTAATTCAATCCCTAGACTTCTAATTTCATCAAAAACACCCTTGTACTTTTAATTTTGATCTAATATGTCCAATTCATTAATATTCTGCTATGGGTTCAACTTATAGTTAGATTATTTGATGAAAAACTTTTTATTTGATAAATTTCTAATAGTGAGACTCACTTCTACATTGACTATGCATGCTATCTCAACACCACATTATAAAACATAGGCCATATATGAGTCATGTCAACAAGTTAAATGACTCAATTATTGGAAAATTAACATATTGTACCTATTAGATCAAAATTGAAACTGCATGGGTGTTTTTGATGAAATTAGAAGTCCAGGGACTGAATTGATTTTGGACCTAAACCACAGGGTAGTAACCAGTATTTAGCCCAACAGTTAAAACACCACTTGTTTAAGGAAAACTGAAATTGGGAGAGAATTGAGTCGTACTTTCATTGATAATAGGGTCTCTTTATACAGAGGATTACAAGACATAAAATCAGAGTTGTATAAGGAAAGATAATCATACAATTAATCGAATATCTCCGAGAATATCTCTAATTCAAAACCCTATTACAACTAGGTCAAGTAACTTAGAGGTTGGGCCAGACACATATTCTGGATTTACTTGAACACTCTCTCTTGTGTTGCCCAAATGTGGTGCTCTTCTCGTTGCCTCATTAAAAATCTTGCCGAGTAATAAAAACCCTGTAGGACAAAAATAACCTCAGTCTAAGGGGAAAAAGAACACAAGACACCCTTCACATTTCGAGACCATACATGTAGACATCTCCCCCTTATGTCTGCATCTCCCCCTGATGACTACGGTCATGGGAGTTCAGATTACTTAGGCAAATGATGCTACCAACATGTTTCTTGAAAGTGGAATTTAGGCAATGACTTAGTGAGCAAGTCTATCACATTTTCCTCAGATCAAACCTAGTTCACTTTGATCTTAAGGAGAGTCTGTTGTTGCTGATTATGCTTGGTGTTGTCGCTTTTGATGTAGCTTTGCTTCATTCTTTCAAAACAAGCAGTATTATCCTAAATGTTCATAGGCTCATCTATGGTAGACTTTAAACCACAATTGTTCGAACATGCGTAATTATAGATCCAATCCATATATATTCATGAACCACTTCGTGAAGAGCAATAATCTCTGTATTGTTCGAAAATATAGTGACTAAGGTCTGTTCTATAGACCTCCAAGATATCGCAGTCTTACCCATGGTGAACACTTAACCAGTTTGAGAATGGCTTTTGTGTAGGTCAGAGAGATACCCAACATCTGCAAACCTTCCAAAACACATGTCATTTTGGGATGGGGATAGAAGACGTAGGCCAATGTTGGCGACTTTCCTAGTGTGTGATGGGTCCGAATCCATCGTTTATCTGTAGGGATAGAACAAACTCATATCAATCATACATCTCAAGTACCGAAAGATTTCTTTTACACCAATCTAATGGCGTCGCATTGGCGCAAATCTATATCTATCTAAAAAGTTCACGACAAATGAGATGTCCGGTCTTGTGCATTGAGCTAAGTACAATAATACGCCTATTGTATTTAAGTAAGGCACTTCTGCCTCTAGCACATCTTCGTCATCATCCTTTGGATGAAAATGATCATTTTCAGGATCAAGACTACGAACGATCATGGGGGTGCTTGAAGGTTTGACCTAGTCAAAATGCCTAAGCATCTATCAACACGATGCTCAAGCTCCAAATTGAGACATAATCATGTTCTCCCAAAATCCAGTATCTCAAAATTGGATTTCAAGTGTTTAGCGGTTTCCCTTAACTCTTTAAGAGCTTCCAATAAAGATCATGTCCAACATGAACTGTGATGGAATCCAAAACTTGTTATGGAGACACGTGGGCATATCCCTTCCCAATGAAGTAGTCACTTTAGTGAGCATTTCAACCTCTTTGTAAAACGCGCTCCTTGGTCTAGAGCCACTTGACTTGGGTAAATGAAGTTCACCATGAACCTTTATGTATATTCAATATCTAGATCCCCATAGAGATACGTAGTGACCATATTCGTAAGCTGCATGTTCAGTTATTCAGAAACTACCAAACTGACAGGGTAGTGGAGTGCAATGACAACCATTACGAGAGAATATGTCTCATCGTAGTTGATTCCAAGGCGTTTTGTGAGAAACCTTGCGTCATAAGGCGAGATTACTATCTCTTTGTCTCATCACGCTTTCTAACAAAGACCTATTAGATAACAGGTTTTATGTCAGGAGGTGTTGGCATCACTGGCTCAAAAATCTTTCTCTTCGTTAGAGAATCCAACTTAACCTGGATCACATCTTTCCATTTATGCCAAATTTCTCTACGCTGGCATTCATTCATCAACGAAGTGTGGTTCGGTATTATCAGACTCAATAAACTCATGCTTTATGATGTGCACAAATACATCATCAATCATGATGGAGTTTCTATCCCACGTCTCATATACACTAATTTTCATAGAGTTCTATATTTTCAAGAATAGGTTTTGACGTTGAGGCGTCCCCCAATGATAACCATAATCCAGAAGATTCTCATGAGATAGATTTTGAGTGTTGATGATCAAAGGATTGGAATGTGCCAAAATATCCTTCGAACCCACAGGTCTCTCACGCATCCTAGCTGGAGCCATGGCCTATAACGCCAGAGTGCTACTCTCTTTGGCGTTGGCGCCATGCCTACCTCTGTGTAGAGTGGGGCTATGTACTTTCATAGGGACGTCCTTCCTTGCAGGCATATGTGTAGTATATATGTGTGACCTCGTGTGGTTCCTACTGAACATTCATGTTCCTGCAAGGATCGAGATGAGACATAGTGGGAACAGACCACAACAATCCCTGTCGTTCCTGCTTAACATTCGTGTTCTTATCTCCCCCTAACGACGAAAAGAATTATCTCCCCCTAACGACAAAAAGACTATCTCATCAAAGTGACAATCCGCAAGACATGCGGTAAAGAGATCGCCTAGCAAAGGCATTAACTGGCGGACGATTGTTGAAATCTCAAATCCAACGAAGTTGACCATTCGTCTGTAAGAATCCATCATAGTGCGTTTTGGCGGCGCAATTGGCACATAAATGACACACTCAAATTTGCATAAGTACGAGATGGTATCTAGTCACTAGCCGTATCGCAGAGGTAGATTGAGTGGAGGTGGGTCGTAGACGAATTAGCATAGCTGAATGCGATATTTGCATCACCCCAAGTGGATATAAGGATATTGGTGCGCATACTAAATTCCGGGCTACCATCGTAGAGTTTCCGCAAGACCATTTGGGTGTGTACATGAGAATATGATGTCCAACATCAGTCCCAGTGATATGTAATAACCATCGAAAATCTTCGATGTAAACTTTCTAACAATGTCAAATCCAATTGACTGAACAGGATGATCCGGGAAGTGAGCCAATTGTCATATGATATTTGCTAGGAGTGTGGTATAAGCAGCATTTACGGGTGGACAATGGCACAACACGTGACCATCGTGTTTGCGTGTCAACCAACATCATGAAATATTTAAGCGTCCGCCAATTGATTGAATCAGTCCATAGAATCCCCATGGATTCTATGTAAGAACAGAATGAGTATTTTCATATCCTTTGCATAGACAGTCTCAATCCTAATTTTCCTAAGGAACAGGCTTTGTAAAACTAGCGAGCGACTTTAGAAGCAACCAATGAGGATTTTGGTTGGGTTTGAGTGTCTAAAACGCTATTTGAAGCAAAGTTGGTGATTGCAACATCACCTAGGCTGCCATCACCATGATGGACGCCATCCATGGGGTCATGGATAGGGACTGTGTCAGCCCTAGGCTGGTGGCGGACGGCAGCGGCAGTCACACTTAATTCAGGAATCAACTTTTGATTCATGCTTCGTTTCGCTCGAGAGAATGGATGTCCGTGTGGAGTCTTTAGTAGACAGATCATCATATCATGACCAGGATGACCTATCATGTCATGACAAAGACAATATGTGTCTAAATCCAAGAGATCTTCTCTCCTAACTTTATTAGATTTAATAACTGGAATAGTGACATAGAGTCCATTAGATAGACACATAAACTTCTCTAAGAAGCAATCATTAGAGGTATTGCAAAAGAACTCATTTTTCGTTCTCTACATGCATTTCTGCATGGAATCCGTTGACAATTCATAGGTGCGATTTTCCCTAGGAGCGTAGTGAGTTTCTGTGACAGTAATCAAGGTGTCATTTGGCAAGGGGAACTTGAGCTATTCCATGTCCTACACTTAATACTGATGGCCCAGCCATTGTAGTCACAAAGTAATATGCTCAGGCCATTGTAGTCACAAAGTAATATGCTCAGAATCAAAATGGAGTCATAATGAAAAGAACTCGAAATTTTATTCATAAGCCAACGGAGTACATTATTGTCTCTTAACCATTAGGAGAATCTAATCTAAATGCTAGCTAATGCAAAGCAAATGTAGTTGTTTGACTTCTTTCGGTAACTCCAAAATAAATATGACAAGGAAAGTAGAGAAATGTTTGGTGGAGCAAGGCTCGCTTAAGTACCACTTATCTCAAAATCTTGCTAGACATCATACTCATTTTGGATGAGCTTATGTGAAGAAAATCTAAACCAATGACATTTACTACAAAGTATATGACAATTACCTATTACATCTCCTGAAAAAATAAAGACTTAAATAGAATTGGTAATCTATTGATCCTAGCCAAATTTGAAGTCTTCAACCCTTTACTCTACATCATCTTCTTGATTTTCTGGTTCCACATAGTAAGCTTCTCTTGCTTCACAATATGCTTTGTAAGCGGTGACAATATTTCCACGAGCTCTACAAATGTGTGCCCATTGATTGGACGCTCCACATCGGGAACATACATCTTTGTGCTTAGACTCTATTGATTGAGGCGCTTTGAAAGCGTCATTAGGATGACTCTTAGTGTTGGTGACACCACCAACATGGCCAGAGGCGTTGCCTCTCTCTCTCTTTCCACGTTGACATCTTCGGTTCCGTGTCCTCCTATTTTGGCTGTTACCTTCCTCATTAGAGAGAGAGAATATGGACCAGAATGTCCAAAATTGTCCCTAGATTTAGGGTTTCGCTCTTAGCGCCCTCCCTCAAGGGTGCAACTATAATTGGACTCTGGAATATGTTCTACTCCCATGGGTCTCGAATTATAATTCTTCACAAGGATGTTGTCATGCTTTTCAGCAACACTCATAGCTCCAATAAGCTAATGAAACCTTGTGATCTGTCCTACAATAACATCGATTTGATAGTTCTTAGCAACCATCAATGCAAAGATGGGGAAGGCAGAAAGAGTCATCTCAATCAACATTGCATCTGTAATATCTTTTCCACATAATTCCATAAAGGACTTAATGCGAAGTGCTTTCGAGTTGTAGTCAATAATTGACTTGAAATCACAGAAGCAAAGTGTTGATATAAGTGTATAATTGGCATTCCCTCTTTTAACAAAACACTACTCATGAAGAAGCCCAAGTCATGTGTTTAGTAATTAAGCCCAAAGTGAGAGAGCCCAAGTCATGCTTATCCTTGTGGTTGTTTTGCTGTCAGCTTCCCCATCTCAGCATAATTGTTTAATTACAATTTTTGTGGTTGTCTTGCTGTCAAAGACTCACTTGAAGACTTGAAGATTAGTTTGCTGCCTTGCTGTCAGCTTCCCCATCTTAGCATGATTGCAACTTGACTCTTTTTCTCTTATTGTCGAAAGCCAAAGACCATCTTTGAAGAATAGTTCAATTGCAACTTGCTACCTCATCTCAGTTTGCTGCTTTGCTGCTTTGCTGCCTTGTTGTCGTCCTTCCCCATCCTATCTTAGTTGGTGCCTTGTTGTCTTGTCCAAGATCAAGCTTCAACCTTGCAGATCAGAAGAAGTCCCCCCCTTCCTCATGGCATAGGTAAGCTCATGCATGACATCTCTTTCACAAAAGTCAATGGTTTTTCATGGGTTCCATTTGGGTGTCAGTTTTGATTAAGGAGTTGGAGTGTTTGGCTTCTAGAATTGGTGTTGCCAATTGAAATTAGGAGCATGGGTTTACACGTGCAATATGAAATTAAGGGTATGGGTTTACCTACTCCAATTGAGTTTAAGGGTTCTTTGAGTGAAATGTTCTTTCTCTTCCTCCTCTATATATATTGGTTCTCTGTTCCTATTCGGGTATTGAAAACACTTTTGCTTTTCAGTCCCTTTGTTTATCAAGAGTTTATCTCTTTGGTTAGTGTTTTGTTCCATGTTGAAAACAATTTGAAAAACACAAAACCATTCATGCATATTCATCTCTTGCATCCCATGAGTTCAGTTGGGAATTGCAAGCTTCAAAGGTAAAATCTTCAAGAAGAACTAGCTGCGTTCATAACTTGTGTCTTAGTAAGATTTCTGAGTTGTATCACTTGTATAAACAATTAGCAAGTAGTGATTACACACAGCCTAACGAGTCAGTCTAGGAAGGATTGTCACGGTCAGTTCAATCCCTGTGGTGTAAACTTGTAATATGTTTTTCATTAGTGATTTGGTTTTGGTCTTTCAAGTGTAAAGGCCACGCAAATGTTTTCCCTTGATAGGGTTTTACTGTGTCAACAAAACATGTGTTCTTTATTGCTTTAGTTGGTTTGTTGAATTTGCAATACTTTCTGTTCAATATCAGTTCTCAGGATTGATCACCCTGTTGCAATCCTTGAGAAAGTTTTTTGAACGAAAAATTGGCTGTGAGCCTATTCACCCCCCCCCCCCCCCTCTAGGCTCCTTCTAGGATCTACATGGAGGCTATGCCATTTCACTTCTAGTTCAGGAGGTAGGGAGTCACAGATGTTGCCAAATCTTTCTTCGAGTGAGACCCACAGCCTTTTGGGGTCTTCTTCGTTCAAATACTCGTACTGGAGAGAATCATCCATATGACGAGTCATTAAGATGATGACTTTCACCTTATTTGCCTCCAAGGCTGCTCTATTTGCTTCCAAAGCTGAAGCTTGCTCAATAGTTAGCTGTTAAGTCACAAATTACTTATGCAATTGTGCCCCATAATTATGAAAATTGATTTGTCTTCCATGTTATTTTATCCTTTTTAATCCATTTCATTTTATTTGTAGGAAACCTTGCATAGAGAATAAAATGACTATTTGAGGCTTGAAATGCAGAGATTTGAAGCTAAGGGAAGAAGACACGGAGATTGGAAGAAAATTGCAAATCGACTTTTCCAACGAACTTTTCTGGTGACTTTTTTGGCAAACTTTTCCAGCGAGCCTCCACTCATGGAGGGTCTTTTCTCCAGTAAAGGAGGATCATGGTGGTGAGAATCTCCCATCACTTGAAATTCAAATATCTCCCTACACCTTGTCCTTTTTGTCACCTTGCCAATTTGGGACCATTTGGGGGACAATGGTGTAAGAGCATCTCTTGCACACTTTGGGACCATAGAGGACACACATAGCCGATCAAAGAGAGACCAAAGACTAATTATTCTGCATTCTTGACTCCATTTAATCATCTTCATCCTATCTAAGATCCATTTTTCTCTCTAGAGAAGACACCACCATTTCCACCACTGAAACCACAATTTCCACCACTACAACCTCCATTTCCTCCACCACTCAACACCACAACTCACCTTAGAGATTCAAAGTTCACTATTCTTACCAATATCAAGAGCTTAGAGCAAGGAGAAGGAGGTGATTACTACCGCATCATGTTCTTGGAGACCCATCTCCACCACCTCTTCGAGCATCATCAATAGTCATCATTCACTCCCTATCTCTATATGTATTTGATGTTTAATAGAATGTTGAAGCTTGTGTATCTAGCTATGTGTGAGTAGTGAACTAGTTGGGGATAGGGTTGA
>LYNE01003402.1:24452-39966 GCA_001662545.1 Rosa x damascena | reverse complement strand
AACACACCTCAATTCCTCCATGCACCAAAGAAGAAACATAAGCACCATTCACATTCAGACCCAACATCCCAGCCATATGAGGGGACCAAACTGCCCTAGCTTTTGTGTGCTACTGAGATACACATATCATGCCTCTATTAGCTTGATGAAATTCTTCATAATAGCAACTGTTACACAAGCATTTCTATCATTAGCATTCCATAACTGGTCATTCATATTCTTTCAATGACCTCACAATTTAGCAAAAACATTAGATGAGAGGTTGGAGACTTGTTCAAGAAGCCACTCCTTAAAGATAAAAGAATGAGTAATATGAACTTGAATAGAGAAAGGAGGAGCTGCAAGGATATCATGTGCAGTAGAACACCCACATAGAACATGTCCAACAGACTCAAACTGATAAGAATAGAGAACACATCCTATATCACCTGTATAACCCCTCTTACTCAAACTTTCCCCTGTGAGTAGCACAATATGACAAGCTCGCCAAATACAAATAGACACATTTTCAGGTACCTTAGCTTTCCATAGTGCCTTCCAAAGAGAACTATAAGGATCCCTAAGAGAAGTAGAAGCAAAGAATCTCCCATCACTATATCACAAGCTACAAAGTAGGCAAAGTTAGTAGAAAACCTACCTTTCTTCTCAAGTTTCCAAATCAAACGATCCCTCATATGTCTACTGCTGAGTGGAATACTCAAATAATATCCAACTACTTCCTGAGGAAATACATGCTACAAGACATCCACCCGCTAACTTTCAATAGCCGCATTAATCAAGGAGGAGACGAGATCAATGTTATAAGATGCCGATCTTTGCAATTGATATGAAGAAATGTTTGGGATCCACTTATCATCCCAAATCTTAATAGAAGATCCAATACCAACTTGCCAAACCAATCCTGCCTGAAGCACAACTCTAGCTTCTATAATACTTCTCCAAGACAAAGAAGGAGAATCCCCCATATCTGCATCCAAAAGAGGGCTTCTCTTTTTCTTTAGTTACAACATCTTCAGTTAGTATTTCTTTAAAACTTCTTTGAGTTCTTTCCTTAAAAGACAAATTTCTTTCTCCTTCCTCCTTTTTTTTTTTTTTTGAGTTACCACATTTTCTATTAATGTTTTTATTAAATTTCTTCTAAGACCTAGTCTCAAAATTTTTGTATGCATTATTCACTAAAAATAATTCTTATATGCAAACCTTAAATTAGCCCACCCCAATTTTACATTATAAATCCGCCACTGGTTAGTACAAGATTTTGGTTATTTGTTGCGCTTGTTTTGTTTAGTTAAACACCATGTTGATTCGTGCTTGGGATGGTACAGTTTTGTTTGTTCTCTGTACCTCTATTTTGAACACTATTGCTAGCTAGCTATATGCATGTATACTTAGAAACAAATAATTGATATTTAACTCTATCTCTCTCTCAATATTACTTCAAGGTCCCTTAACTCGGACTGATTCATATGTAGCTTTTTCGATTGAATACTGATTCATACATAGTTGGATCCAGTATAGTAGCTTTGGATCTTAAACTCGTTCAGAATCAGGAACTCTTTAAAACATGGCAAAAACATGCCAGTTTAGTGCATTTTTTTTTTTGGAGCAAAACTTATAAATTGCAATAAAATATAGATGAATTTTTTACATTAACATATGCTAGTTTAGGGTTTGGGAGTTGTGGTAAATAAGCTATGTTCATAACATCGGATAAGGTGCGATCCTCAACAGTGAAATTGTGACCCTTATGTTATCTTAAATTTTGTTGCATTTTTGAGTGAGTATTGAGAATGCAATTGACCCCGTGGGAACTAATCCCATTCTTTTGGTACACTGTAATTACTTTTCAAAGTTACAATGTAGGAGAATAATAAATCTTGTAAATATTATAGGGTTGGTAATTAAGCTTTATGTTCTGTCGCTAGAGACTTCTAAAACTTTACTTTAATTTTTGCAATGTTGGAGGAGAGTTTTAACCAAAAAGAGATTTGACATGCTTTGACCCAATTTGGGGAAAATCTCTTTTTATTTTTTATTTTCTATTTTTATTTTCACAGACCAGGTTTTTCTTCTCCAAGGATAAAATACGTACACATGTAATTGACACAAGAAGCAAGCAACCCAATAATGTTCACCTGGTCAGTAATTAACTAAGAAAATTATGTTCAACCATCCTTGGATGTAAATTTACCGATAGAAATAATTATTTTTAAGTTGAGTTGTTTTTTTTTCTTTTTTCCATTATTAGATTTACATCCAACGGTAGTTGAGCATATTTTTTTTACTCAGTTACTGACCAAGTAAACACCACTAAGAGATAACCTCTTCTCTCGATGTCATGTCTTTTATTTTGTTTTATTTTATTAATAGTATTTTGAAATAAATTACTTATAATCTCCCCATATTTGATAATTTCAAAGTGTTATCTTATCTTAATTTAATTTATTTCCACTGTTGGATAAATTATTAAGTGATATACGTAAATATCATTCATACATATATATCATTTGCTTATTGTCTAAAACAGTCATTTCATATGACGATAAGTATTTCATTCAATAACTAAAAAAAGATGGACGTTAGGTGAGAAAATTTGGAGTCTCAATAAAAACTCTCTTATGCTAATACACGAAAGGTAGTTTTAAGGAATAACTAGAAATCTCCAAATGGTGAAACATTTATTGCAGAGAGATAAGTGGTAGAAAAATGTGAATTGTGGGGTAATTTCTCTTTATTTATATTATTGTAAAATAATTTATAATTTGTTATAATTGCCTTTGATGTTAAACCGGTATCTAAAGTAATTTAACCTTTTAATGTTATTTTTGTAAAACAATTCAGTAATGACTCTTTTATTAATAATGTTATATAGATGATGATTGATGAATGAAAAGTATATATTAAGAGTATATGGCAATAAGATGTTAGAGAAAATAAGCATGGTGTTCAAGTAAATTCAGAATATATGTCTGGCCCAAACTCTAGGTTACTTGACCTAGTTGTAATAGAGTTTTGAATTAGAGATATTCTCGGAGATATTCATAGATATCTGATTAATTGTACGATTATCTTTCCTTGTACAACTCTGATTCTATGTCTTGTAATCCTCTATATAAAGAAGTCCCTATTATCAATGAAAGTACAACTCAATTCTCTCCCAATTTCAGTTTTCCTTAAACACGTTATCAGCATGAAGGGTTAGTAACCTAGTTGTAATAGAGTTTTGAATTAGAGATATTCTCAGAAATATTCATAGATATCTGATTAATTGTACGATTATCTTTCCAAGTACAACTCTGATTCTATGTCTTGTAATCCTCTATATAAAGAGGTCCCTATTATCAATGAAAGTACGACTCAATTCTCTCCCAATTTCAGTTTTCCTTAAACACGTTATCAGCACGAAGCCCTAACCCTGAAATTCCAAAAACCAAAACCCAAAAACCCTAGCCACCGCCTACGCCTCCGTTGCCCGTAGCCCATGCTAGCCTCGCCACCGCCCGTACACCCTCGCTGCCCCTGCGCATTAAGGACCCCTCCTCGACCCCTCAACCCTAGGCAATAGCTCCGCACGCAATCTGCTTCGCCATCTACGGCAACTAGGATTGAAGCAGCCTCTGCAATCCCGTAACCAGGATTGAAGCAGCCTCAGCAATCCCGTAACCAAGATTAAAGTTCTACTGCGCGTAACCAAGATTGAAGTTCCACTGCACGTAACCAGGATTGAAGCAGCCTCAGCAATCTCGTAACCAAGATTAAAGTTCGATTGCACGTAACCAAGATTGAAGTTCTACTGCACGTAATCAGGATTGAAGCAGCTTCTGCAATCCCGACCAAGGATCGAAAGCTTATCTGCAATCCTACAACAAGGATCAAAGGCACACTGCAACCCTAAGAGGTATGTTTTACTAAAAGTTCTCGTTTTTTAGTTTTTTCAATTTCTCTTCTTTTCTCAGGGACTTGCAAACTCCTTCTTCTACCCCCTTTCTTCATCATAGGGGATACCTAATTAAGCCGAATTATAGGGGTTCGTGCTCACTCCAAGCTTGGAGCTTGTTGAGATCTCCAAACTTAGAGTTTGTAGAGAATTTATGATCTACCACTTATGTCGTTGTTTCGATCTAATCTAATACCTCTTGGAATGGAATTCTTGGAAGCGATTAAGCTCAGAATTACTAATTTCTTGGGAGTGATTACACTCAGAAAATTTATATGTTTTTGTGGTAGCTTTTTCTGCTCTGAAACTAACCCTTTTTCTTGTTCTCTTTTTAAGGATGAGTAACCTGAATAAATTGGACTTTGATCCATTGAGAACAACTGGCTCTGGATATCACAGGTGGATTCGTGATGTCCGCCAGCATCTCAAGGCCGATAGAATCCTGGATACAATTCTCGAGCCTAGCCAGGACGTGCTAACTGTTGTGCAAGCTTAAGCTTTGGAAGCAAATAGAGTAGCCTTAGAGGCAAATAAGGCAAAAGCCATCATCCTAATAACTCGTCATATGGATGATTCGCTCCAGTACGAGTGTATGAATGAAAAAGACCCCAGAAGACTGTAGGTCTTACTCGATGAAAGATTTGGCAACGTCTGTGACTCTCTGCTTCCTGACCTAGAAGTGAGATGTCATAGCCTCCGTTTCTTTGATTTCAAGTCAGTTATTGACTACAACTCGGAAACACTTCGCATTAAATCCTTAATGGAATTATGTGGTAAAGAGATCACAAATGTGATGTTGATTGAGAAGACTCTCTCTACCTTCCATGTCTTTGCATTGATGGTTGCTAAGAATTATCGAATTGATGTTATTGTAGGATGGATCATAAGGTTTCATGAGCTCATTGGAGCTATGAATGTTGCTGAAAAGCATGACAACATCCTTGTGAAGAACTATAATTCGAGATCAATGAAAATAGAGCATATTTCGGAGTCCAATTATAGTCACGCCCTTAAAAGAGGGCGCTAAGAGCGAAACTCTAATCTTTGGGATACTTCTAGACATTCTTGTCCATATAATCGCTCTACTAACGAAGGTAACAACCAAAATAGGCGAACATGGAACCGAAGAGGTCAACGTGGAAAGAGAGAGTAAGGCAACAGTTCTGGCTATGTTGGTGGCGCCACCAACACTAAGAGCCATCTAAATGATGCTTTCAAAGCGCCTCAATCAATGGAGTCTGAGCAAAGAGATGTATGTTCTCGATATGGAGTATCTGGTCATTGGACACACATTTGTAGAGCTCGTGAAGAAATTGTCACCGCCTACAAAGCATATCATGAAGCAAGAGAAGCTCACTATGTGGAACAAGAAGATCAAGAAGATAATCTAGAGTGAAGGGTTGCAGACTACAAATCTGGCTGGAATCAATAGATTGCCAATTCTATTTAAGTCTTTATTTTTCCAAGAGATGTAACAGGCAATTGCCATATACTTTGTAGTAAATGCCATTAGTTTAGTTTTCTTTACATAGGCTCATCCAAAATGAGTATGAAGTCTAGGAAGGTTTTGAGATAAGTGATACTTAAGCGAGCCTTCCTCCACCGACATCTCTCTACTCACCTGGTCATATTTATTTTGTAGTTACCGAAATAAGTCAAACGACTATCTTTGTTTTGCATTAGCTAGCATTTGGATTAGATTCTCTTAATAGTTAAGAAACAATGATGTACTCCATTGGCTTATGAATAAAATTTTGAGTTCTTTTCATGACTCCATTTTGATTATGAGCATATTACTTTATGACTACGATGGCTGGGCCATTAGTATTAGTTCAAGGACATGGAATAGCCCAAGTTCCCTTTGCCAAATGACACCTTGATTAATGTCGCAAAAGCTCTCTACGCTCCTAGGGCCAAACACACCCTATTGAGCTATTCAAGCCAATGAATTCCATGCGAAAACGCATGTAGAGAACGGAAATAAGTTCCTTTGAAATACCTCTAATGATTGCGAAGAAATGCGCGTCTTAGAGAAGTTTATGTGTCTCTCTAGTAGACTCTTTGTCACTATTTGAGCTATTAAATCCAATAAAGTTATAAGAGAAGATCTCTTGGATTTAGACACATATTGGCTTTGTCACGACATGATAGGTCATCCTGGTCATGATATGATGATCCGTCTACTAAAGACTTCACACGGATATCCATTCTCTCAAGTGAAACAAAGCATGAATCAAAAGTTGATTCCTGAACTAAGTGTAACCGCCGCCGCTGCCTCTGGCATAGCCGCCGTCCACCACCAACCTAGGGCTGGCACAGTACTTATCCATGATGTCATGGATAGCGTCCATCATGGTGATGGCGCCCTAGGTGATGCTACAATCAACAACTTTGCTTCAAATAGTGTTTCAAACGCTTAGGCTCAACCATAATCCTCATTGGTTGCTTCTAAAGTCTCTCGCTCGTTTTACAAAGCCTGTTCCTTAGGGAAATTAGGACTGAGACCGTCCTATGTAAAGGATATGAAAATACTCATTCTGTTCTTACATAGAATCCATGGGGATTCTGTGGACTAATTCAACCAACTTGCGAACGCTTAAATATTTCATGTTGTTGGCTGATACACAAACATACTGGTCACGTATTATGCCATTGTCCACCCGTAAATGTTGCTTAAGCTACACTCATAGCAAATATCATATGACAACGAGCTCACTCCCCGGATCATCCTATTTAGTCAATTGGATTTGACATTGCTAGAGAGTTTACATCGAAGACTTTCGATGGTTATTGCATATCACTGGGACTGATGTTGGACATCATATTATCATGTATACATCCAAATGATCTTGGACAAACGACTATGATGGTAGCCCAGATATTGGTAATGCGCACCAATCTCCTTATATTCGCTTGGGATAATGCAATATCGCATGCTGTTATGCTAATTCATCTACGCCCCACCGCCACTCAATCTACTACTACGTTACAGCTAGTGACTGGGTACCATCTCGTACTTACGCAAATTTGAGTGTGCTAATTGTGCCGCCACAACACACTATGATGGGTCCATACAGACGAATGGGCAACTACGTTGGATTTGAGATTCCAATAATCATCCGCCACTTAATGCCCTTGCTAGGCGATCTCTTTACCGCATGTCTTGCGGATTGTTACTTTGATGAGACAGTCTTCCCGTCGTTGGGGGGAGATAAGAACACGAATGTTCAGCAGGAACGACATGAATTGTCGTGGCATGTTCCCACTATGTCTCATCTCGATCCCTGTTAAAGTGATGAGATCACATATATCTGCTGGAAATATGCTTGCAAGGAATGACGTCCCTATGAGAGGACGTAGCGCCACCCTACACGGAGGTAGGCATGGCTCCAATGTCAAAGAGAGTTGCACTTTGGCGTTATAGGCCATGGCCCCAATTAGGATGCGTGGGAGGCCCATAGGTTCGAAGGAGACTTTGGCACATTCCAATCCTTTGATCATCAACACTCAAAATCTGTCTCATGAGATTCTTCCGGATTATGGTTATCGTTGGGGGACGCCTCAACGCCAGAACCTATTCTTGAGAATATAAAGCTCTATAAAAAGTACACTAGTGTACATGAGACGTGGGATAGAAACTCCATCATGATTGATGATGTAATCGCGCATTTTGCTGCGCATGAGTTTGTTGAGTCTAATGATATCGAACCACGCTCTGTTGATGAATGAATGCCAACGTAGAGAGATTTGGCCTAAACGAAAAGATGCGATCCAGGTTAAGTTGGATTCTCTAACGAAGATGAAGGTTTTTGAGCCAGTGATGCCAACACCTCCTAACATAGAACCTGTTGACTAATGGGTCTTCGTTAGAAAGCGTGATGAAAAAAAGAGATAGTAATCTCGCCTTATTGCGCAAGGCTTCTCACAGAATACCCTGGAATCGACTACGATGAGACATATTCTCTCGTAATAGATGTCATTGCACTCCACTACCCTGTCAGTTTGGTAGTTTCTGAATAACTGAACATGCAGTTTACAAATGTGGTCACTATGTATATGGGGATCTAGATACAGAATATACATGAAGGTTCATGGTGAACTTCATTTACCCAAGTCAAGTAGCTCTAGACCACGGAGCCCGTTTACAATAAGGTTGAAACGCTTACTAAAATGACTACTTGATTGGGAAGAGTTAAGCCCGCGCGTTTCCATAACAAGTTTCGGATTTTATCGCGGTTCATGTTGGACATGTCTTCATTGGAAGCCCTTACAGAGTTAAGGGAAGCCGCTGAACACTTGAAATTCGATTTTGAGATGAAAGATTTTGGGAGAACACGATTATGTCTTGGTTTGGAACTTGAGCTATGTGTTGATAGATGCTTAGGCATTTTGACAAGTTCAAGCCTTCAAGCAACCCCATGATCGTCTGTAGTCTTGATCCTGAAAAAAATCCTCTTCGTTCGAAGGATGATGAGAAGATGTGCTAGAGGCGGAAGTGCTCTACATATGTACTATAGGCGCATTATTGTACTTAACTCAATGTACAAGACCAGACATCTCATATGTTGTAAACTTGTTAGCTAGATATAGCTTTGCTCCAATGCAACGCCATTGGATTGATGTAAAAGATATCTTTTGGTACTTGAGATGTACGATTGATATGGGCTTGTTCTATCCCTACAGAGGGATGATGGATTAGGACCCATCACACACCGGGAACGCCGCTAACGTTGGCCTGCGTTCTCTATCCCCATCCTAAAACGACATGTGTTTTAGAAGGTTTTGCTGATGTTGGGTATCTCTCTGACCCACACAAAGGTCATTCCCAAACTGGTTATGTGTTCACCATGGGTAAAGACCACGATATCTTGGAGGTCTACAGGATAGACCCTAATCGCTACTTCTTCGAACCATGAAGAGATTTGTGAATGTATATGGATTGGATCCATAATTACGCATGTTCGAAGCAATTGTGGTTTGAAGTCTACCACAGATGAGCCTACGAGTATTTAGGATAATATTGCTTGTTTTGAACAAATGAAGCAAGGCTACATCCAAAGTGACAACACCAAGCATAATCAGCAACAATAGACTCTCCTAAAGATCATATGAACTAGGTTCGATCTGAGGATAGCATGGCAAACTTGCTCACTAAGTCAGTGCCTAAATTCCACTTTCGAGAAACATGTTGGTAGCATCGTTTGCTGAAGTTATCCGAACTCCCATGGCCATAGTCATCAGGGGGAGATGCAGACATCAGGGGGAGATGTTTACATGTATGATCTTGAAACGTGAAGGGTGTGTTGTGCTCTTTTTTCCCTTTGACCAAAGTTATTTTTGTCCCACAAGGTTTTTGTTACTCGACAAGGTTTTTAATGAAGCAACGAGAGGAGCACCACGTTTGGGCGACACAAGGGAGAGTGTTCAAGTAAATCCAGAATATGTGTCTGGCCCAAATTCTAGGTTACTGGACCTAGTTGTAATAGGGTTTTGAATTAGAGATATTCTCAGAGATATTCATAGATATCTGATTAATTGTACAATTATCTTTCCTTGTACAACTCTGATTCTATGTCTTGTAATCCTCTATATAAAGAGGTCCCTATTATCAATGAAAGTACGACTCAATTCTCTCCCAATTTCAGTTTTCCTTAAACACATGGATATTTATTTTCATTGAAAATTGGTTAATCTTACATAAAGGTCAATGTATAATTAGAAAAGAAAAATGGAAAACGATTAAAGGTACAAAATTCAGCCGGTAACAGATATACAATGTGTTGCTCCTTTGTCTCAAAAAATGTCTTGCTTATTCATGGGTAAAAATATTATGATATATGTTCCTACACGGCGAAATTCTTGCCTTCATAAGTCTGGCCAAACTGCCATCCCTTTGGGAGAACATTTTCAGAGATTACGGTTCTTCCATCACCCGATGTCACTCGAAAGCTAAGCGCGCCTTGCTCGCACAATTTTCCATTGTAAATCCACCGCTGACCCCACATTCGCTGCAGCGGCAGCCATGTATTCGGTTGGTCTTCAGGTTTCACTTCGACGTTGCATACATCCCCAGCACCTCCAACATTCCACACCAACACTTCATTGAAATAAGGATTCCCAGTTATTGTAAATTTAATGCCTCCAGTCTTGTGGTCACATGGAATCCTGCATGATGATTGATAATGAATATAAAGTATGTAAAATGAACCATTAAAATGTTTGTAGATTGAGCCGCATATTAATCAAGTTTGATCCAATAAAACCTATGAAGTATACAAATATGTGGTTAATTTTATTGTACCTTCCTAATCTTTCATCCAATAATCACTGTGCTCTTGTATTTTTAGTTAATTTCATTTTTCGTGAACTAGTTTATCAATTTTTTTCATTAATCGCTAATGGTGCTCTTATGGGGCTTATATTTTTGTTGATGTAGTGCAGCAAGTTAGATCTCTAATATCGCATCATGTTAGTAATTAATGAAAAGAAAAATTTTAGTTTACTACCGTATGGTTTGCACTCAACATCATGTTACTGCCTTCCCTTTGCAACACCCCTGTGCTTTCAATTTCAATTAGCCGTGTCCAAATTTTACTGTGTTGTCCAATTTGGATGTTTACTTTAACGAATGGGCCCACTTAAAGGGCTAAATTTGTCATTTCACACAATTTTCCTAAATTAAAATAAAAATAAAAAATAAAAATCTAATCGAATGATCCCATTCCTCCATCTCCACCCACCTCCTCTCCCTCGACCCTCTAATCAACACCTTGGCCTTGCCGGAGCTCTCCAAGGTCGTTCTCCTCTTACCTCGCCGCAAGCCCAATCCCAGCAACTCCTCCTCCGCTGCCTCTTCTCCCACTGAAATATTGAAGCCTGATTGGCTTTCCAAGCACCAGACCAAAGTCCCTGCCGTCGTCGCCTACCTCATCTTCTTAGATCGGGTCTCTAACGATCCGGCACAATAGCTCGAGCTCTCCTTTGAAAATCTCCAGGGACTCATCTGCAGACGGAGCATCAAGATGGTGGACCATCTTGAGGCTAAAGAATCATCGGTGCCAATGACTTGAACACCTCAGCTGCAATGTTGGCATGGTCACCAACCTCACGCTTGGACACCTTAAGCAAAACCTTAGAGCACAAATCAGTCAACCTCAGGCTTCAAACTATCCGAAAATTAATCCAAATGAACCAAATCCATCACAAGTTCCAATTTTTCAAGCACCGAAAACAAAACCCTAACATCAAACTCCCTCTGTTCACTCTCGCAATCTTTACTGTTCTTTAATTCCTTGTGACCCGATTCAGTGCGAAGGCGCTTCAGCGAATCGACTGGAGGAGAGAGAAAAATGCCATGGGAGTGAAGAGAGTACAGAGTAGGGAATTGGGGGAGAGGAGGTAGAGCTTGGAGGCGGACAGGGTGAAATGGGTCGGGCGAATCCATGGAGGCGGCGATGTGGCGGACCAGAATGGAGAGGGAAAGGGACTTGGTGGCGAGCTCGTCGGAGAAGCGGTCCATGGGGTCGGGGTCATTGGCGTCGAAGAGGGTTTGGAGGTGGGAGAGAATGGAATCGGAGATGGGTTGGGATTGGGATTGGGATTGGGATTGGGTATTGGTGTTGATCTGAGGGTCGAGGGAGAGGAGGTGGGTGGAGATGGAGGGTCCTTCGATTAGATTTTATTTTATTTTAGGAAAATTGTGTGAAAGACAAATTTAGCCCTTTAAGTGGGCCCCTCCGTCAAAGTAAACGTCCAAATTGGACGGCATAGTAAAATTTGGACATGGCTGATCGAAATTAAAAGCACATGAGTGTTGCCGATGAAATTGAAAGGGGAGGGACTAACATGATATTGAGTGCAAACCACAGGATAATAAACTGAAATTTTTCCTTAATAAAAAATATATATTAACGAAGGAGTTAACGGTTAGCTCTAATTGATTAAATTGTACGGTGGAAGTGAACATGTGGTGAAATTAAATGTGTAGGGGCCACAAAAAAATGTAAATTAAAGCTACAAAAATTAAATGTATTTACCTCTAAAAACTTACAGAGCAAGGCAATAAGACAATCATATCGGTATATATGTTGAAGTACCTGTGGTATGAGACTGGAACGATGCCGGCCTTGTACGCAGCAATAGTCTCGAACACAGGCCTTGCTATGTCGAAATGTTCACGGGGTTCGTTGCACCATCCTCCGTTATCACTCGGTTGGTTGTAATTAGGAGGGCACTGGTTGGTTGAGGTAACAATGAGACTTGGCTGGCCAGGATTGCACCATTGAGGCGAGTCCTCGCATTTGATTTCGAAGCATGCACCACACATCTCCCCCTTGTTGAACAATGCATTGCTCAATGCTACTGTCTCCAGGCCATAACCTTCTTGAACTACGTCATGGTATCCACAAGCTCCACCTAACAGGATGCTCCAAATGTTTCATAATTAGTAAAACAAGATGATGGTACATACGATACCTTATCAACCAAGCCAAGATAGAAATGAACTCGATTAATTTGAGAATTAATGTACGAATCTTTTTGGGTTACCACCGTGCATATGGTACGGTACTTATAAAATTAAGGGTGGTTGTCGACCATAAGTTCTTACCAAATGTTCCGGAACCTCCTTCATAGAATGTGGCATGAGCATGTTTCCATTCAGTTGACTACAACTTTGGCTTCTGCTGATCATCAGGCGTTGGCTTCTGCTGATCATCAGGCCTTGGCTTATGCTGGTCATGAGGCTTTGGCTTATGCTGATCTTGAGGCTTTGGCTTATGCTGATCATGAGGCGGCTTATGATGATCATGAGCATTGACATAGACAACAAAAAAGAAGACAAGGAACGACCAACACAAAGCTCTCAAAGACATTTTGATGGCGTAATTACCAATTTAGCACCGGATAACAATGATATGAACATGGCTTTGGCGGCTTGTCAAATTATATATCGATCTCTTCACCCATGTATCGGTCAAAATTAGTAAATTCAGATATAGGATGTCTACCTAGAAATTGGGGAATGCGACAAAAAATAGAAAAGGAAAAACAGGAACTAAAGAAAGAAAAACATGCAAAAATAGAGAAGGAAATGGGTTACTAGCAAAGAAAACAGCAATGAGGAGACTAGCACCATAATGGGCAGATTAGGTAAAAATTAATAGTAATTAATGATTTTGAACTAATAGTCACTACACTATTGATTATGGTGCGCGCATATATATATATATATAAATATATATATATATATATTTAAATAAATGAGGTCAGCCTTTATTGAAATAGAAAGGGATCATATATTATGTAATATGCAATGTTTAGCTACAATTACAGCTAACAAAAAGGAGGAGAAAAAAATAGAAAATGACTTACTATCATCGGACCAAATATCTAAAACAGAAACCCCATATTTTGTAAGATTTAAACAATTCAGGACACACAGCCCAGGCTCGAAACGAATTGGAGTAGTTGGCCTGGCTCCACATTTTAAACGAAAATAACCAAAAGCCTCTGTTTTTTTTTTTGGATAAATTATGTCCCTGCGATTGAATGGATCAGATAACCCCAAACCCAGAGTATATCATCCACAAACACGGACCTAATACCCAAAATGTTGAATTGCAAGATTCAAAAACCCTAATTGTCTGAATCGAAGTAAATACAATATCAGAAGTCAAAGTCGACGTAGATTGATAGAAGAATTCAGTAGCATCGTTCCTTCTCCATCTCGATTTCTAACAACAGAACAAGTAAGTTTTCTTCAATTCCATGTGAAACTAGTAGCAAAATGTTAATTAGTGCTTAAATTTTACATTTTATAGGTTTAGTTCTATGAAACAGTAGAAACTAGGATTCAGACTTTTCTCTGTGCTCAAACAATAAGAAAGATTGCCAGAAATCAAGAGGTATTTCTCTAGAAATATCAAATATGTTTTGTGTGTTTTGTTATTTGTTTTTTTTTTTTAGAATAAGTTAATGTTTGTGAGATTTCTGTTTCTGTTTTAGCTAATACTGGCGTTCTTAGAGTAGCAGCTTGAGTTAAACTGCCATCAAATGAAATACTCAGTAGCTGCTAGGAAGAAGGGGAACTGTGGTAAAAAGCCTATTCAACAAGAAAATTCAAATCATTAGTTAATTAATTTGTCTTAAGGTTAATTTGGTAAATCATCTTATGACACGTCTCAAATAGAGAATAACTCGTCCTTATCTGTAAAGTTCTGTCTTTATAACCTTTAAATCAACTTTTAGAGATGTATTTGTGAATCCATTGTTTGTCAATGGCTTATATATAGTTTGCTAAAAAATAAATTAGCTAAAATAATTTTACCACCCTGAATTTTACACTTAAAATCAGTTATGCCCCCAAACTTTTAATTTGATCACATGTATCCTTGTACTCTTCAATTTGATCAATTATGGCCAATCCTTCACTAATCTATCAATTTATTCATATATTGTTATCCACTCGAACTAGTTTTAGCCTTTAATCATGCAAGATTGACCCTAAGTGGGCATGCATTGTCACTAATTTATCAAGAAATTAAGGAATTAGTTTACTAATGATTATGATTGATCATATTAGAGGGTATAAGGGCATATGTGATTAAATTAAAAGTTTGGGGCATAGACGATTTTAGGTATAAAGTTCAAGGAGGTAGAATGAATTTAACTCAAAATAAAAACTCTCTTGAGACAGAGAACTAGCATGAGCTGCCATCAAATGAGCCTCCTTATTTGCACATCTTCTAGTATGAACCACCCTTATCCCTATATATGTGTCCCAACCCAGAAATATTGATCTCTTTGGACTGAATAATTGACTTTGCACCACTTGGAAGTCAGTTTCCACAACATTCGGAAAGTAGTCATATTCCAACACAACATTGATCTGAGGTTGCTTTGCAGGCTAAAGCCTTTACATATTATGGAGAACATAAACCGCTCAGTGGTCTACCCCCTGGCCTCCTGCAAGTATAGGTGGCAACTGAGCCAGCCTATTTTAAGCGGGCCTATTTGTACTTCATGTCATGCTTAGGCCGACCCATTTATTATTGTGTTGAGCTCCTGTCGACACATTTGCTTAAACATTATGTTCAGTTCGGCGCCCCATATTGTGTTGGCCTGTGCTCGTGCCATCCCATTATAAGGAAAGATTTTAAAATTTTAATTTGAGTAAACAAAAATTAATTTTATTTAACTATTTAAAAAATTAAAATAAATAAAGTTCTACAACGTTTTTCTTAATCTTAGTTTTTTAAGAATAGTTTTCTATTAATTTTTTATATTCCACTATAAGAAAGAAAAAAAATAACTCAAAAATATATTGTTTTTTAGTATATTAATGTGAGATTAATCTTTATTAATAAAATGAAGATTTAGTATCATTTTTTTTCTTCATTCTATAGTTGTATTATTGTGAGATTAGTCTTTATTAATAAATATATATTTAATATTTGGGTTATTATCACAAATGGTACCTGAACTCTCATATCATCATTTCACTGAAACCCATGCGACCTCTTATTGGTAGCTACCCAGCTGCTTGTTATTCTCTGATGCCTCAAAAGTTGGACCCCT
>LYNE01003402.1:2551-12755 GCA_001662545.1 Rosa x damascena | reverse complement strand
ACCAATTGCCAAAAAGATTGGCAAATTTAGAATCAAATTATTATGTTTCCCTTTTTTGTTAAATTAATAAAATCAATGTTTCTTTATTTGCTGCTTATTGCTACCATCGAAAATGTTCAACTGGTCAGTTATTGACCAAGAAAATAATGCTCAACCACTCTTTGATGTAAATCCAATGGCAGAGATAATTATTATTAAGTTGAGGTGTTTTGTTTTCCACCCTTGGATGTAAATATAAGGGTTATTGAGCATAAATTATTTGGTCAGCAACTGACCAGGTGAACACCACTGTTGCTACCATATGCTTTCGCTTTATAGTATAACATTGCAATGTAATCACAAAAATTAATGAGTTACAAAAGGGGCCATATGAATTGCGAGCGTACCATGTACTAATGATTAATTAGCTCACAAGTAAACAAAATTGTTGCATGTAGTCAATTCTTCCTCATTTGCACGTTGATTCAAAAATGAATCATCGAGTTACTTTAAGCTACCAAGACTTTGTGCAATGTCTATACGTTGTAGGTAGCTCGAAGTTGGTATAGAAACAAAATATAATAATAGATTGGTAACTACAAGGCTTAAATTGGCAACAATATGGGAATTCTTTCCTCATCAAGAAATGGGGGGAAATATCAACAATGGTCACTGAGTTATAACTTATTCGACACTTAACTCACTATATTTTCAACAATATCACTTAACTCACTCAGTTTTACATCCGTCTTTCACTTAACTCATTGCCGTTAATTTCACCGTTAGAAGCCGTTAAAATTGAGGGTATATTTGTCAAAACACTTAAAAATCATTTTTAACTTTAAAAAAACTACATTTATTAGACTTTTTTTAAATTTCTTTAAATTTCTGAAATTTCTAATAAAAAATGATTTTTTTAACTTAAATATAATTTGAAAAAAAATTGTCTTTTTTTTTTTAAAAAAAAAAAAGTTAGAAAATGCATTTTTTTAGTGTTTAGACAAATATACCCTCAATTTTAATAGCTTTTAACGGCAGAATTAACGACAGTGAGTTAAGTGAAAGACGGATGTAAAACTGAGTGAGTTAAGTGATATTGTTGAAATTAATGTGTCGAATAAGTCATAACTCAGTGACTATTAATGATTTTTTCCCTCAAGAAATATATGGAAATAAAAGAGGATTTTATTGAATTAATAATTACATTTTAAGACTAATTATGAAGTCTTGTCAGTTGTCACTATGAAATTATTATTTGTTTGGAATTATGATGGAATTAGGGAAGTATTTTGCTCCTCCATATTTCTAAGTTGATTATGTTTTATAGTGCTACTTTGGTCTATGTTTACATATCATGTTTCATGATTAAAGATCGGTTCATTAAAAATTAAATCCTCCATACAAGTGAAGAACTTATTTCCCTTATAAGCTAAGGATGGTTGAGGAGTTTCGATTTTCCTGAGCTGAGATGGATTTAAAATTACATTTTTTTTAACATTATTTTCATCAGTGGACTCTGTTGAACGAGCATATGAGGAGAACAGTAAAACTAATTTAGTAGTAATCAATGTGCATTTCCCAATTTTATAACAATAACAACGTATGAAATACTAGGAAAGTGGAATATATTTCTGGATGGCTTCTTCTTCAGCCCTAAACCCTAGCCGCCCCTATTTTGGGGTTCTCAAATGGTGGCCAACCTCGGCCTCGCCTCTAAGTGGAGCCTTCCTCTCCACGCTTTGTGGCTTCTCTTCAGCCCTGCAATGCCGTTTGTTTTCGACGAACACCCAACCAAAACAACCTCTTTGTCAGACTGGTTTTCTTGACCATGAACCCAAATCTTCGCATGGGTTTGTTCAAAGAAGAACGGGCCTCCGGTGTTAGGGCGTTGAAGCCTTCCGACGCTGGATTGCAGAACAGGGTACATTGGGTCTGATCCGACCGAGTCGAGCGAGACTAAAGGATGAATGGTTCGAGTTGCGGGGACTGTCTAGATTTGGTGGGATGTTTCAGCCATGGCAAAGGAAATTCCTCTCTGTTCAGAGCAAGACGGAGAGGGGAGTTCGGTTCAGACTTGCTGAGATGGCGGTTTGGAAATGATTTTCAATCTGGATCAACGTTGGTATTGTGGGTCGTGTGAAGTTTGTTGCAGCAGCGATGGTTGCATGTGCACAGGCAGTGGCCAGTGTGCAAGCTGACATGTTACAAGAGGCGATGACGGTGGTGGTCGCGGCTGAGATAGTTACCAAAGAAGGGATGCCCGATTATGGGGTGCACAGATCAGGTGGGAGGCCCAACTCTAATTGGGTGCCCATATTAGTTCAGTGGCCCAAATCCTGTTAGAAGCTTTGGGTGTCCAAAGCAAATTGGGAGGTTGGCTGGGTTCTTTCACAAATCAAACTAATGGGCTTTAACTCTATGGGATTTCGCATCTGAGATCCAGGAGGATTGTCTCAGCTACGTGCCATTTTATTCTTTATGTTTCGGGATGTGTCTATGTACTATGTTTATTTTCATAGTTTTATAGGCTCACTCTTAATAAGTGTGCACTGGTTGTCTAATGGGTGGTGCTAGCATACCACGTCCTAAACTTGCCCTTGAGTTGGCAAGAGAAGGTATGTATCCGTGCCATTTTGGTTTGAGATGAATGAATGATTACTTGGTTCAAAAAAAAAAAAAAAACTTATTTCCCTTATAATATTAAATTTTTATACAAGTGAAGAACTTATTTCTCTTATATGTAAACATAAATTACATACCACATTTTCATTATTAAATAGAATATGACTTTGAATTGCTCGTAAGTTGGATAAGTTTGATGACAATTGATAATCTTACACAAAACGAAAACTATAAAATCAGGAATAACATTACAAGAAATTAAAAAAACTTGGGTGTTTACAAGATTTTTTTTCTTTTTGGAATATTTCCAACATTAGATCATATCTATTGACTTCTAAATTTTGAAAAATCAATCATGTACAATGTAAACAGATTTGCACCCGGAGAAAGAAAAAGAAAAAGGTTATTATCACAAATGGTACTTAAACTATACCTCAATTTTATTGATGGTACCTGAACTACAATTTTGATCACAACCAGTACCTGAATTTTTCGATTTCATTTTAAATGGTACCTAGAGCCACCTCCGATCACTATTCTGACTATGATGGCCTCCCATGCCGTTTTTAGTTAGAATAGTGACCGAAGGTGGCCTTAGGTACCATTTAAAATGAAATCGAAAAGTTCGGGTACTGGTTGTGATCAAAATTGAAGTTCAGGTACCATCGATAAAATAGAGGAAAAGTTCAGGTACTATTTGTTATCATAACCCAAAAGAAAAAAAAAGGAATTACAATGTAAACAGAGAATTTAAACTCGTTTGATGATTATGAAGGGGTCCAACTTTTGAGGCATCAGAGAATAACAAGCAGCTGGGTAGCTACCAATAAGAGGTCGCATGGGTTTCAGTGAAATGATGATATGAGAGTTTACTACTCGCTGATACATCGTCTTTTGTACGTACCATCCTACCATTAAAGTGCGTTTTAAAAAAAACTTTGAAGGAAACCAATGCAGAAGAGCAGGGAAAGCAAAGCCAGACAATACTTTTAAAATCTGCATTCAACAAAATTGAAGGGATGAGGGGTATTTGGTTTGATAGCTTGCAAAATGGTGCAGGTAGCAGGAAAGGTTAAGGTCATGTGGGGATCAATTAAACAAAGAATTAGGTACACTTGGGGGACTCATATAATTGTCCACCCGATCCTAGACATTTGCTCTTCCATGGGCTCCCACTGTCTTAGTTACTTTGTATTACATTTAGAAATCTTGTACCATTCTTTGTTACAATTTTCCTTTTAATTGTGATTATAAGAGGAGCAATTTGAAAAGTCTTAACTGTCGAGAGTTCTGTTAGAATGTTCGCAATAAGCACAATATCTCAAATTGAAGAAATGGTTACAAGTTTTGCTCACCAGCTCGCATTAGTTGATTTTACACTGATAGATCTTATAACTCTTAAGGAGTCATTAGTTTTGATGCTTGTGCAAGTACGACATGTTAAGTTAGCCGAGATTTGGCTGATTTCAGTCTGGCATCTTCATTCTTGAAGTAACCTAGACACTGTGAGCTTCAGCGTCAGAGTTAGCGATCGCGGTTTCTAGTGTTACACCTACGATATTTGCTTCAAGCACTGTAACTGCTTTTCAGGTAAAATGGGCTAATGATGGAGCCCTAACATTGGATGGTTTAGACTTGAAATTTTGAGCCATTTGGTGTTTTAGGCTCAGATTTCCAAGGTTATACTTGAGAGATCTTTTGACAACTTGAGATGTTTAGGAGGTCACCAACCAATTTTTCGACTTTCTAGTCAATATCTCTAGAGTGCGACGCATGCTTTCTGCTTCAATCCTTGCGCTAGAAGAAAAATATAAACAGAATTTAGACTTTATGGTAAATATAAAGAGATTTATAATTCTCAACAAGATTTTTGAAAACTCGGTAATATTTCAAGTGAAGTGAGAACCGTTTAAATAATGGAGATAAGCTTAACTCATAAAGAACAGATCAATTAATTACTAAAGTACTATGTAAACTACATTAAAAAATACTAGTGTTTGGCTCCAAAACCAGTTGGCGTGCAAACTGTCTCTTTTGAGCATGTGCGCAAGCGTGCCAGCACCGTGGGGTGCAGTCGTCGGGGGAGTCCCTTGACCTGACTTCTTCTTCAAGCGTTTGTGGACGGGGAGAGCACCAACCTCGCCACAAGGTTCTTCTCTAGCCTTCCGAGAAAGGACTTCTTGCCTTATGGATAAGGACTTTGGATGTGATCTCTTCACGTCACCGAATTGATACTCAACGTTGTAGGCTGAGCAGAGCAATCACTGGGAAGTTTGGAGAAAGCACGAGTTTTGCTAAAGCGTGACTTTAGCTTCGCTGGGTTGCGAGGGCGTTACCCTTGCTTCGCTGGTAGTATCGGTGGCAGTGGTACTGGCAGTCGGCTCGCGGGGAGACTAGGACTGGAAGTACGGTCGCCGGGTTGATATGGTGCTGCTGACAGTCGGCTCGCGGGGAGACTAGGATTGGCGTGCGGTCACCGGGTTTCAACGAGGTTGAAGGTTTGCTCCGGGGAGGCTTTGTAATCGCTGGGATTGATTGATTCGAGAGAGATCCTTCTTTCGTCCCTGAAACCTAGTATTTATAATTACGGTTTCGACTGTTCCTTGCTATAGAATGATTATTGATTGAAGTTTCCTATTTAATCTCTGCTACTTGACTCTAATAAGGATTCGTTTTCCTTATGGATTATGGAATGGGCGAAGTTGTAACCCAAACCTAAGTAGGCTTATTTTTGAGCCCCAGGTATCGGCTCGCTGTGCTAAATCCACTAAACGATCTTGCCAAAATTACTTTTAGGCTCAAACAACTAGAATTTAGAGACTCAAATCAATGTATATATACTTGCCCATTTCTTTTCGATGCATATGCCAGTAAGGTGATAGAATGGGGCTCAATTGAATTGACGACAAAGCCAACTGCAGCTGGGCCGTGCAATCCATGCTAGCTAGCTATCAACCTTTTGAAAAGTCACACATATATATACGTAGAACTTAGAAGGGTACACAAAAGTACACAACATTTGTACACATTACACATACATAGATCATTGATATTGTTGGTCTACTCTAACATTGTATATAATTGAAAGGGAGCTAACTAGCTAGCTAGTAGCTGGGAGCATGATAGAATGTGATTTGAAGGAGGCTCGGGGTTTTGCATGTGGATGATGAAACCCACCACATGCTTCTCTACATGACGTGCATGCCTGCCTCCATATATATTCTGCATCGGATAATATATATTTCCTAGATTAATTTCAGGAATGGCTTTGCTGACCCCTTTGTCTATGGATATGTATATGGGGATCTTTTCCCCCATGTTATTTGTTTAAGTAAACCAGATACGATAATAATATATATATGTTTCTTGTCCCTTCCCTATAGATATATAGCTAACCTTTTGTGACTGTGGAATCATGGCATGGGTCTTTCTTATTTTGCCTCAAGTAATAAGCAATGTTATTGATTAGAATTAGGGACAAGCTAGTGTACTGGTGGGTATGAGATACCCTCATTTATAACTATTTGAACAAAAATTTACAAGCATTTGAACCAAAATTACAACATTGAGAACAAAAGTTACCATATTCATTTACACTATTAACATATAGTTAAACAAAAATTACAACATTGACAACGAATTTGTTCAAAAGCTTGTAAAAATGTCGTAAGAGGTGTAATTACCATTATTAGAACTAAGATTACAACATTGACAACGAATTTGTTCAAAAACTTGTAAAATGTCATAAGAGGTGTAATTATCAATATTAGAACTAAGATTACATAAAGTAGGACTCAAATTATAACTTTGACAACAAAATTTGTTATCACTTTTGTAAATGTGGGTATGAGATACCCACCACTACACTAGAATTTCCTTTAGAATTCGATCTCGCACTTCAATTAGTAGCTAGCCCATTTGTTCATTGTGATACTTGGAAGTTTGAGTCCAAGTTTAGCAGGCAATCATGGAAGAGTTAAGTGGTTTGGCTCCGACTGTTTGAGAACATGAACTTTCGACACCTCGGATTGGATATGGTGGCCAAACTCCCAGTAATTGTTGTTTCATAATTGTGACAAGAACCAAGCCTAGCAAACTTCCAGGTCCCAAAGATTGCATTGACTGGTCTTGGGATAAGGCTAGATGGCTAGGATATTTGAGCATAAAAATGAAAGACCTATACGTGTATTTTTGAAACTTGAAACTCCTTTTTACGGAATTTTGTGGTTTGTCTACGTTTTAAGTGAAGTGTTGTTACAACAAAATCAAGCTTTTTTCTCAGTACGACTACATAAACTTTTCTCTAATAAATTGATAGGCAAACTTAATTTGACTTTCTTCTTTTATGCCTGTGTTTGATCTTTCTACATTCATTTACGTCCCCCTGAATGACATTATTTCAGTTCTGGTTGCTATTAGCTAGTCTGGATGACTTTTGTCTTTGATCGATGTGTTCATTATGGTGTTAGTTTTCCATTCGGTCACTATACAGAGTGAATCAAAACTCTATAAATCAACCAGTGTAACGGAATAACTACGTAGTGTAAAAATAAACTATAAAGTGGAAACAGTGTAATGTTGACTCAAGTTTTTTTTATGCTATTTCTTGATTTATGTGTGCCATCGATCTTTACTCATGGGCAATGCTAATCATCTTTATATCCTTCTAACTTTATCAGATATCCCTTGACAAAAAAGTATCAATAGTTAATTCTATATATTTCATTGTGCTTGTACTGTTTAACTTCTACGTATTCTATCCAAGTTATAACATGCATGCTGAAGAACCCTAGACTGGAGGTTAATTTAGAACTAGCTTCAAATAGGAATATTCAGTATAGCTGGAAGCATTGGTATATAAAGGTGATCATAAAGCAGCTGAGCAGGAAACGGATCAATCGGAATGAAAAGGAAAACGGGTGGGTATTCTTTTGAGATGGATGTTTACTTAAAAAGCATCCCACATGGAGCACCAAATTGTTTTTCCAGCATGAAGAAAATATGCCCCAACTGAATAGCTCAGCTTATAAATGGTAATGGGCAAACTAATGGGAAGCATGACTGCTAAATTAGTTGAATGATAATGATAAGCTTTAGGCTAGGCTTCTTTTTCAAAAATTCCCTCCCCAATTCTCCATGATGAACAAACCCCCATTCTCTCTGTGTATGACTTTCAATTCCCAATTCACATAGCCTAGAGATAATGATTCGTTCATCATGGTATGAGGTTCTGTTCATCTGACTACATCTGGTAAAGATAACATCTTTTCATGGAACAATTCTAAAAACACAAAGTTCTTTGCTTTGGTTTTTAATTGCATTTTGAGTAACATGAACAAGATGGGTGAAGGAATATACACTTTGTCTCACATATTCTTCTTTCTCTACCGATAGGATTTGAGTTTGACCACAAAATTGTGTGACAATCTTGGAAGGTGGATACATACATAATTCAACAAAAAGATGCGAAGCCCTATTGCTAGCTAGGTTTATGGTTGCCAGCTCAGGATTCTGAAGTAATTAATTACTTCCGAAGAAAATTAAGTGAAAAAATGGGTTAATCAATGTAAAAATTTATTGTAAATTGAGATTAAAAAAAGGTTTTTTTGTAAATTATAAATTAATGTATCGATATATTAATGTTTAAATTAATTTTTTATGACAGTAGACCAGCTACTTCAAAATTAAAATGAGTTAATCTAATAATTTATAGAGTTACTACTTTACTATCGTATTAAATTGATGTACTTAATATACCGATACATTAATATAACGTAGATAACCACCTAACAATGAAATTCATAATCAAGATAAACTTCCTTTTGACTTTACCAAATAATGATTTCACTAGAGAGATCAGCAAATTAAATTAGTTAATCAGGCATAAACTAGTTAGCTAGTAGTGATGCTGTTCTTGACCCACCCACACTAGGCTTAGGCAGGCACATGGCTATGCAAAAACCAGTTGGCTACAGTTGCTCTCCTTGTTTGTTCTTGTTAACCTTGTTATGTATGGAGTTAGTCAACATGATTAATAATGCTGCTCCCTGTTAAATGGTCCTCTCAGTTGATTAAACTTAATTTATACCCCCGTTAATTTAATTTAATTAACTGCTAAACAAAGGTTTGGCAATTAGCACCAAACCTTGAGATTTTTTGAGCATATCTTGAAATCTGGGTAGTATCTAAGGTCAACGACCAACAGAAAAGGGTGGTCTTTAGGTTTATTTCAGCCTTTCGTTGGGCTTGTTCAAAAATTATTTGTCTACGAGTCTTGCTATGCACGCCTAAAATTTCATCACTCCACCCAGAAATCATTAGAACTAGCAAAATTCTAACCACTAACCTCTGGGTGTAGCGATCAGAGAAAAACAATGTCAAACATAAAAATTTGAGTCCAATTTTTCTGTTGATATTTTTAGTGCTCACATTCTCTATATAATCTATGTCTAAATTAAAAAAAGGTTTACCTAAATGTCAAAAAGCTGTAGTTTTAAACAAAGACAGAAAATTAGTACTGAAATCACAAGCAAAGGCCGGATCATATGAATTTCATTGACTATGATCCCTCATTAGTCAGTACAGTTAGGTTTACCAAATTTACAGCTCAGAGAGGCCTATCCTCCAACAAATATCAATTAATTCCATCAGATCATATAGCTATGTATATATGCTCCTCACCATAGAAAATAGGCCAAACAATTTCTATCAGAGAAGCACGGGATGTGAGTGATGGTGAGACTTCGCTTTGCTTTATAAGCTTAACCTCTACTTCTTTGTCATATACTCCGTGAAAGATTTTACACCAGAAAAAATATTGGCGACATATATGTTTCAGATGATTGACTATATATATGGGCCAGTCTATGCATCAACAATACATCGATCAACAATACTACTGATCGATGATAGTACCACCGCTGGTGTTTTTGGGAAATTTGAGCTCGATCAAGTCTGTTCGTTTTTCATGGCCAAAGTTTGTTGCTCCATTGAGATGGAACCTAGGACCTTGAGTCAAGTACAACTCAACCATGCTAGGGTACGTACCTACTAATTTTATTTATACATTCCATCATATATATGATTTGCCTTCGTATATTAATTATCATTTTCATTACCTTGAGGTTTGAGCTATATGTTTTCATTTTCTTTTTCAAAGGCCGGGACCTATTGACTATTGTTTCTCATGATAACTCTGCATGCAGGAAATGGCTGAAGATGTGGTTCAGAAAATGGAATCAAACGAAGCCTCAGCTACATTCAGTGAGGTGTGGTTTTACTTCACAAGTTCACAGCATCCATCATATCTATGAACTCAAACCTAGAATCGGTTATGAGTACGTAGTGCCTAGAATTGCATTGATTAATTAGGGGCGCTTCATGACTTGAGCATCTAATCTTATAGGTGCTCAAGTGAATGAGCATTTTCGTACTAAAATGATACGATCATAGAAGAAATCATGTGTGATGAAATATGACTACATTGCCGCTTAATTCTAAATTTGCTAATGTTTCTATATGTAGGGATTGAGACTGATTGGTTCAGTGACACAGGTGGACCATGTAAATATTGCTGAAGCGGGTGAAGAACCACAGAATAAGC
>LYNE01003401.1:3029-20244 GCA_001662545.1 Rosa x damascena | reverse complement strand
AAAAAAAAAAAAAAAAAAAAAAAAAAAAAAAAAAAAAAAAAAAGCAAAAGAAATGACTGATAAAATAAGTGAAGACTTCAAGAGTCGATAGATACAATCAACTGAATATATCAGTGAGTAGAAATCTGTTGATTTTGGAATTTTGAAGATCATGGAACTTTAAGTCACAAAATAGCTTTACTATTGAAATTTAAAACTCAATTAATAGAAATAGTACATATCAAAAGAAATAATTTAACGCCAAGAGCAAAATATTGATACGTAAGTTCATAAATGGTGTTGTAATCTTGTCGTTATAGTATGTCAATATTAACTAATCAGAGAGTAGACTCAAGTCTCAACTCTTAACATTATACACCGGAATACCTCCAGATTCTTCAATTAAGTGGTTCGTCACACACGTAGATACATTAGAGGCGGCCATGAGGAAGTTGTTGAAAACTTGGAGTCGTCTTCATCCAGTTTTGACTTGAAGTCATATATCATAAGACATAGGTGCCAATCCAAAAAGAGTAGTTAGATATTGGGTGGAGTTGTTTATCAGGATTGATTTTATACGTACCAAATATCCAATCCAATCCAAAAACTGTAGTACTTTTTTTTTTTCTCACTTGGTCCACTGCGGTTATGTTCTTCCACCATTTTATTACTCAAACATTTTTCTTTCTCTGGAACCACTTTTGCTAATTCAGTGGCGGAGCCAATGAAGGACGAGTGGGCCCACTGCCTCTCACTAAAATCATGAATTTTGTTAACTGAGCTTCTTTTTGCCCCATAGCTGTAGATTAATTGAGCTTCCTTTGGTCCTATAGCTTTAGATTAGGCATATATTAATAGTACTCCTCTAAGTGGGCCTCTTTTCATGACATTAAAGTAAATAATATCATTTCAGTTCAGTTTCATTACATTTACTCTTTTTTTTTTTGGTCGTGAAACTGATATTCATAAAGCCAAAAGGCATATGGAGGTCCAAACAAAGCCAAGGGCAGGCAACAAACCCCTCAAAGTCAGAAATTCATAAAAATTAAGACATGAGTAGGATAACAACTAAAAAAAAACAAATTAAAACTAAAAGCCCAAGCAGCCCAACAAAACCCAAGCCATAATCAAAGCTTCTTCTTCCTCTCCACTTTGCAGCCGCCATAGCAGATTCGTCACCGGAGCTCCGACGGAAATCGCGAGCAAGGATTGGTAACCAAGGGTGGTCTGCAGAGGTGAGGATACGGACAGAGCCGCCATACATTCTCCAGTTGACCGATTACGAAAAGATCTCGCATAAAAGGATAACAACAACCAAACCACAATAGATCTTAGCAAAGAAAACTGAAATCTGAAGAGGTGGTTGCAGAGGTGTACGAAATCTTCCATGGCAGGACAAGGAAGACAAGAAGAAGGAGATTTGTTCACGGTTTGGGAATCTTGAGGAGCAAAGGGAGAACAAAAACTGAGAATTACCATGAGAACAAATCTGTCCAGATCTAGATCTAAAAACAAATTTGATCTGTGAGGGCTGAAACTCAGATGCAAAGGAAGGGGAACAAACAAGGAAGTCAAGTCACCACTTGGGTGAGGAATCACCACACAGGATGAGGAGTCACCACAGGGGATGCGGAGTCACCAGATGGGTGAGGGAATCAAAGAAGAAAAGTTTGCTGTAGAGATGAGAGAGCTTGGGTTAGAGAGAAGCAGGATCTCTCTACATTTTCGCTGGCCCTCTGCGGGTATTATTTACATTTACTCTATAAATGTACTTCTTTATTTTCAATACATTTTCTTTTATTTTTGCCTCATATGATCATTTTAGTTCCATTACATTTACTCTATAAATGTACTTCTTTGCTTTCAATATATTTTCTTTTATTTTTGCCTCATATGATCATTTCAGTTCCATTACTTTTCCATACTTCCTCAGAGGTTGTTTTCTCATAATCTTTCGCTCGTCTCATATAGAGTATACCCTTAATTTTGCTTTCTTTTCTAAAGAAAATTTATAGGAAGAGAAACAAAGTGCAGAGGATGGACGGAGACTCCGTTGTTGATAGTTGTGAGGAGTGATGTTGTCCGATCTGCTCATCTTCATGAGATCAAGACATTGTCGGCTAGATGCGAATAAAGACCAAAAAATTTTGAGATTTAATTAATAAAATTGATTTTGGAGTGGTGTAATTAATGGAGATTCTGATATTTTTTTTTTTTTGAGATTTTATTCTTTTATTAAGATTGAGTTTACAAATTAAAGATATAGATGAACTTTATCCAAATCAGAGCTGGATGAGACTAGGAATTAGATGTTTGGGAAAGAAAGATGATGTGGATTCTAAATTGAGGAAGAATGGATAGAATGGAATAAAGACAATGAGAGAGAGATCTCTCTGAATGAATTCACAGGTAGAGGAGAGGCAGAAAAGAAAAGAAATTGTTTTTGCCCCCATTTACATATATTCCTGCCTCCGCCACTGTTTGCTATTACATTTCGCAATACAACCTTCAACTCCAGTGGTTGGAAGGGAATTGGGTTTCCCCTTTTACTATCCTTATAAGTCGAGTATGGTATAGTAATTACCTAGTCAAGTGTGGTAGTAAGACACCCTCCTGAAATGTCTAATTTTAAACATCATATGAAGACCTAATCAGACTCATCTGATATTTAGACTTGAAATCCCAAATCTCAAAGGGAGAGATGAAACTACAATCCTTCGGCTCATACCAAATGTCCAATACCTAAACTTGCTCAAAAACTGGTTGTGTCACCTCTAGTAGTTGGACAAGTCAGTAACACATGCAATATCACCCATACTTACTCGATGAGAGAATAACCATTTGACGAGCTTGACGACACAAGGCCACACTGATAGATTCGATGAAGGATCACCACTGATGGTTCAGAAACTTGAGTCTCTTAACCTCATAAAACTAGTTTTTTTGTTTTTGTTTTTTTACCTATTGACTATTGTCCAACACAATTCATTCTTTATCATTCTCAATATATCATGTACAAATTTTGTATCCCTAAGATAATTTTAAAGAGCTGTTGTAGGGAATCGATATTTGAGAGAGAATTGCTGTGTATTCTCATTGATAATAAGGGTCTCTTTATATAGAGAATTACAAGGCATAGAATCTGAATTGTACAAGAAAAGGTAATCATACAATCAATGAATATCTCTAGATTCTTCTAATTAAACTCTATTACCACTAGGTCAAGTAACCTAGAGTTTGGGCCAAACACAATGTAGAGATTTACTTAAACACTCCCCCTTGTGTTGCCCAAATGCGGTGCTTCTCTCGTTGCCTCGCTAAAAACCTTGCCGAGTAACAAATACCTAGTGGGACAAAAATAACCTCGGTCGAAGGGGAAAAAGAGCACAACACACCCTTCACGCTTCGAGACGAACATGTAGACATCTCCCCCTAATGTCTGTGCCTCCCCTTAATGACTACTATCATGGGACTTCAGATAATTTCTGCAAGCCAATTCTTGCCACATGTTTCTCGAACGTGGATTTGGGCAATGACTTAGTAATCAAGGCTGCCACATTGGCCTTAGATCGAACTTGGTTTACTTTGATCTTGAGGAGATTCTGTTGTTGCTGATTGTAAAAGAATTTGGACGATATATGCTTGGTGTTGTCGCCTTTGATGTAGCCTTACTTTATTTGTTCAATGCAAGCAACATTATCCTCATAAATGCTTTTTGGCTCATCTGTGGTAGACTTCATACCACAATTGCTTCGAACATGCATAACTATGGATCAAAGCCATATACATTCATGAACTGCTTCGTGAAAAGCAATAATATCTGCATGATTTGAAGAGGTAACGACTAAGGTCTGCTTTGTAGACCTCCAAGATATCGCGGACTTTCCCATGGTGAAAACATAACCAGTTTGGGAGCGACCTTTATGTGGGTCAGAGAGGTACCCAATATCAGCAAAACCTTTCAAAACACTTATATCATTTTGGGATGGGGAGAGGGGACGCAGTTCACCATGTATGGCATCCCTGACACTTGATGGGTCCAAATCCATCTTCTCTCTGTAGGGATAGAACAAACCCATATCGATCGTACAACTTAGGTATCGAAAGATATCTTTAACACCAGTCCAATAGCGTCGTGTTGATGCAGATATCTAGCTAGCAAGTTCATAGCGAATGAGATGTTCGGCGCCTCTTGCACTTAGGTAGGGCACTTCTGCCTCTAGCACTTCTTCGTCATCATCTTTTGGATGAAATGGATCATTCTTTGGATCAAGACTTCGGAAAACCAATGGGGTGTTTGAAGGCTTAATCTTATCAGTGTTGAAATGCCTAAGCATCTTTTGGGTATAAGTTGATTGATGAATCAAGATACCATCTCTACGGTGCTCAAGTTCCAAATTGAGGCAAAACCGTGTTTTCCCAAGATCTTTCATCTCAAACTCGGATTTCAAGTGTTCAGCGGTTTCCCTTAACTCTTTAAGAGTGCCAATTATGTTCATGTCATCGACATAAACCGCTACTATTGCAAATCTAGAACTTATCATTTTTACGAACACACATGGGTATAGTTCATTGTTGACGTATCCCTTACCAATCAAGTAGTCACTTAGACGGTTATACTACATCTGTCTGGATTATTTCAATCCATATAGCGAGCGTTTAAATCTAATCGCAAACGCGCTCTGTGGTTTAGAACCACTTGATTTGGGTAACTGATGTCCATCTGGAACTTTCATGTATATTTCTGTATCTAGATCCCCATATAGATACGCATTAACCATATCCATGAGCTGCATGGTCAGTTTTTTGGAAACTACCAAACTGACAAGGTAGCGAAAAGTAATGACGTCCATTACAGGAGAATAGGTCTCCTCGTAGTCGATTCCAGGGCGTTATGAGAAACCTTGCGCTACAAGGTGAGCTTTGTACCTTACAATCTCATTTCTCTCATTATGCTTTCTAATGAATACCCATTTATGACCAATTGGTTTGGTGTTGGGCAGTATTGGTACAATTTTGCCAAATACCTTTCTTTTGACTAGAGAATCAAATTCTGCCTGAATCACATCTTTCCATTTTGGCCAATCAGCTCTACGTTGGCTTTCATCAACGGAGCCTGGTTCGATGTCATCGATCTCAATAATCTCACGTGCCACTGAATACGCAAATACATCATCAATGATGATAGAGCTTATTTCCCACGTCTCATGTACACTAGTGTAATTCACAGAGATCTCTACGTTCTTAGGGATAGGTTTTGACATTGAGGCGTCCCCCAATGATGTCTCTTGGACATAACCATAATCTAGAACATTCTCATGGGACGGATTTTGAGTATTGATGATCAAATGATTTGTTTGTGCCTCATTTGCTCTCTTTTTAAGGCGAGAATCATTCAAATCAATCGGTCTACCGTGCTTTCTTGCGGGACCTGCGGCCATAGATGCCACATCATTGCCATTCTGGGCAATGGCGCCATCTCCTGGTGTCATATGAGTAGCGTTATGTCCATTATTCGGGACATCAATCCTTGTTGGCACGTTTGCAGCAGGTATGTGTGATCTCGTCATTTTGGCAACATCAGAAAACGCATCAGGCAGAATGTCTGCTACGTTCTGGAGCTCGATTATTCTTCGCACTTCAAGTTCGGACTGTGTGGTACGGGGATCGAGATGAGACATAGTGGGGATAGACCAAGACAATTCCTGTCGTTCCTGTTGAACATCTGTGTTCTTATATCCCTCTAACGATGGGAAGACTATCTCATCAAAGTGACAATCCGCAAATTTAGCCGTAAAGAGATCGCCTATCAAGGGTTCAAGATAGCGGACGATAGTTGGAGATTCATAGCCAACATAGATGCCCATTCGTCGTTGTGGACCCATCTTAGTACGTTGTGGCGGCGTAATAGGCACATAAATGACACACCCAAATATGCGTAAGTGCGAAATATCAGGCTCGTACCCAGTCACTAGCTGTAACGCAGAGTAAGATTGGGTTGCAGTGGGTCGTAGACGAATGAGCGTTGCTGCATGCAATATTGCATATCCCCAAGCAGAAATAGGGAGATTAGTGCGCATAACCAATGTCTGTGCTATCATCTGTAGTCGTTTGATAGCGGCTTCTGCGAGACTATTTTGGGTATGAACATAGGGAACTGGATGCTCTACATCAATCCCCAGTGATATGCAATAGTCATTGAATGTTTTCGATGTAAACTCCCCAACATTATCAAGTCGAATTGACTTAATAGGATGGTCAGGGTAGTGAGCCCGTAGACGGATAATCTGGGCGAGGAGTTTAGCATAAACAGCATTTTGAGTGGATAACAGCGCGACATGTGACCAACGATACCATAAAATATTTAAAAGGTCCGCATGATGGTTGAATTGGTCCACAGATATCCCCTTGGATCCTCTGTAAGAACGGAATGAGTATTTTGGGATCCTTTGCGTAGGACGGTCTCGGTCTTAATTTCCCGAAGGAACAGGCTTTGCAAAATGAGCGATGGGCCTTAGAAGCAACCAATAAGGATTTTAGTTGGGCCTGAGTGTCTGTAGCGCTATTAGAAGCAAAATGTGTGACTACATCACCCATCATGGTGTTGGAATCATGGAAAGTGGCATCCATGGCGTCTTGGCCATGGGGAGAAACATCCATGGTGTCATGGCCAGGATTGGCGCCATTTATGGCGTTGTCACATGGGACTTGGGCGGCCCTGTGGCGCCCCAAGACGGCTGCAATGCCAAATACTGTAATTGTTGCGGTCTTGCTAAGTCTGGGAATCAATTTTCAATTCTTGCTTCTTCTCACTGTGAAGAATGGATGTCCGTGTGAAGTCTTTAGTATACGGAGCATCATATCACGACCAGGGTGTCCTAGTCGGTCATGCCAAAGCTAGTATGTGTCAGAATCCAAGAGATATTCTCTTATAACATTATTGGATTCAATTGGTCGAATTGTAGTGACATAAAGTCCACTCGATTGACACATAAGCTTCTCTAAGATGCGCTTTCGTCCGCAATCATTAGAGGTAATGAAAATGAACTCTTTTCCATTCCCAGTACGCGTTTCCGCATGGAATCCGTTAGCTCTAATATCTTTGAAGCTCAATAAGGTTCGATTTGCCTTAGGAGCGTAGAGAGCTTCTGCGACTTTGATCAATGTGTCATTTGGCAACAGGAATTGGGCCATTTCATGTCCTTGAACTAAACCTGATGGCCCAGCCATCATAGTCACAGAGGAATGTGTAGGCAACATCTCTAAGAATAATTACATATGGCGTAGAATGGTGTGCATAGTCGCACTATCTGTAAGGCATTATAGTTCGCTAGAATCCATTCCTAAAAGAAAAGCTCGTAATTAAAAAGAAGTCATAAAGAAAAGAACTCAACTTTTATTAATAAGCACTACTAGAATTTTGACCTTAGACATCACAACAATTACATCGGTGAGGAATTCACGCGATGTAAAAAAATGTCATTAACATCGATTCCTCAAATACCTATTTCTATGTATATTAGTGACATCGATTTTTACTGTTGACCGATGTCTATATTTTCATTCTAAAATTTTCAAAAACGCGAAAAGATTAAGTTACAAATTTTCAGGAACGCAGGCTTGTTATTTTTCCAACTCACTTTATCTCTAACTTCACAATTGAAAACTGGCAACCCATTTTCCTTTATCTCTGACTTCACAATTGAAAATTGGCAACCCATTTTCTCTCTTGCTATTCCCCGAACCCTAGCCCTCTCCTCCTTCCTCTCCCACTCTCTTTACACGGCCACCACTGCTTCCCTCTCCTCCGCTCACTCCCGCTACTATCTCTCTCTCTCATTGACCGCCTCCTCCCCCTTGTCGGTGCCATCACCTCCATGAGCAAGCTCTCTCTCTCTCTTGGATCTCGGAAGACTGAAAGAAGGCATAGAACCCTTCTCTCAATCTGTCTCTTGAATTGAGGAAATCGATTGCTTCTGTGAACCAAGACAACATCCCAGAGGCGACCGGCACTGTTCTGTCAAAGAAATCTCAGGCACTGGCAAAAATCACTGATTCACAGTCGGTTCTCAAAAGGTAAATCGAAATGGTGGGGGTTTTCAATTTTAGGGTTTTTGGTAATCAATCAAAATTTGAATTATAGATTTGGCGTGGTTATTCGAGTGAGTATCGGTCTATTTGAGCGGAATTGTACGTGCTGAATTTCGATTCAACTCAGATGCTTTCTCTTCTCTGTTCTCAGAAAGTTTGCGTTTTGGGTCAGTTCCCAACCTCTTTTTGCTTGGTTTTTGTTTTGGGCTTCTTCATTTTATTGTTAGATTCAATTTTATGTTGAGGTTTTCAGTTTTGATTTGCTAGAAATCATCTCTGATTTAATTCATTGTGGACTGAAAGCTTTAGCCATTGCTTGTGTGAGATTTGCTTTCTTGCATTTTGCTGTTAATGCAAAGTGAATTTTGTTAATGCAAATTATCTGTGATTCCGTATGGTTTGCCTTTTTTATTTTTGATGAAAGATGGTGTTTGTGAATAGGGATATGGTTCAGTGATATAGAGAGAATAAACTCATTTGGTGAAATGCACAAGCAAATCACCAATAAGGGTTCTGTGTGAAGTGGTCAGGCTCATGGTTTGAGCGATGTAATCTAGGCTTATTAAGGTGACTAAAATGTGTGTTGTCTCATTCGTTTAAATGGATATGAATATGACCGCATTGTCTACTTGGGAGTAATTGGTTATTTACTATTCTTTTGGCATTAGAGTCAACTGCTTTAGTTGTTTTGTTCAGTGATTACTTCTCCTTATCATGGTTTACTTATGATTTGCTTTTAACAAATAATAGTAATAATAATGGTAACAAATGTATGTATGTCTTTACTGGCAAACATTTATGCACATATTAATTAGCTGTGTATGTCTTTGTGGAGGATTGCTTCAGGACCTTAACAAGATAGATCAATTGCACGTTTCAGAGAATGTCCCCATGAAGGTATTTTCTTATAGGCATGAAATTTGGGCTCTGCTGGTTTGTCATATAATTGCAGATGCTTTATCAATGTTCTGATAGTGCGCTTCACTTTGCTACTATTTGGTTGGTTTTGGGTATTGCAATGAATTCAGAATTCTTGGTTAGTTGCTTCTATTATATAGGTACAAGTAAATTATCATTGTTCGATCGTTGTTTTTGTGTGTGTGTGTGTGTAAATGTTTGTTGATTTTCATTCCTTTGGATATGTATACATGTATTTGTGAGGGATGCAATAACCTATGGACTACAAGTAACTTCAGTCCTTCGGCTGGGTGTTAAGAAGATCAAGTTCTATAATCTTGGTATGAGTTGGTAAATGCAGGTGATGTCAATCTGGTATCACTTATTATCTTTTCTTCATATATTTGATTATATGTTGGTCACTGAAGAGTCATGCAATATATAAAGGTCACTGAAGAGTCATGCAATATATATTTGAAGACTCCTGCCATCATTTTTGTCAAAAAGTACAACATGCCTTTCATGCTTTGAATTATGCCAAGCAAACTATGACTTAATAATCAATTATATATGCTTGAAAGCTTATCTTGTAGCACATATAATCAATTATGTATTTTGAAGGGCCATGACTTGCAGCATGTTTTAAGAAGCCCTCACATGATTAAAGCTATTTGTTCTTTGGCAAAGCAATTGTTAATTGAACCTTGTTGCTGCTTCTTCTTTCTGGTGTTGCTTTTGCTTATTAAGACTGCTTGTTGATATATGGTGCAGGCTATATTATGGTACACTGATACTCTGAAGCCAAAATCTACACTTGAAGAACATTTAGCTTTGATAACTGATGTTCGGTTCAGTCCGAGCATGCCACGTCTTGCAACATCTTCATTCAACAAAACTGTCAGTCTGGGATGCTGATAATGTGAGTGTAATATTCTGATCTTTTCCATCATATTGTCATATTTTGCATAGCTTGTGCTTTGTTATCGAACATGTCTAGAGTAATCAATATTTATATTTCTTGATCTTGAGTAATCATAATACTATTTGTTTCTTACCCTTATCTTCGGAAATCTTTCCAGTATGAGCTTATCTCTGTTGGTTAACCATTTTAATTTTTTTCTTGGTGGTCTATATTCTTGCAAGTAATCTTTCTGATCATTTCAATTTACATGTAATGAGTTGTAAGAAAGTTTTGTTTATGTCTTAATCTGCAGCCTGGTTATTCACTTCGTACTATCCTAAGATGTCATGGTAAAAAGTAACTTATACTCTTTTCTTTTTATGGTCTAGCATCAATTTCTCAGAGGGCACACTGGAGTTTAGCATATGATGGGATAATTGTTGGTTGTTGTATATGATAATTTGATTAATAGGGGAAGATTTGAAAGTGCAGTTTCTATATGTGAAATTTCGGTCAAGTTTCCTTAAGGAAAGTGCTTGTGATACTATAGATATTTGTTTCTAACCCATGCTCCAGATTTGGTTTCTTTTTTCTTTCTGGTTCTTAAATAGAGGTATGATTCATTGGATTGGAGAAGCTACAAGAGCTTAACTTGTCTTCCAACCTGTTGGAGTCAGTGTCTGACACCATTAGACTGCTGCAAAATAAGGTTGTAGGTGTCTTTGGCAACAAGCTTGCTGCTCTTCTCGACTCTTATTTGGCAACAAGATCCTCTAGTTTTGTCTTCATATGGTTTATTTAGGAGACTTCAATCTTGTTCTTTTCTTTTGCTATTGTATATGGAGAAGTTTAGGCCATATGTCCCCTTCTCCCTACTCTTTGTACTGTTTTTATCAATAATATTAATGAGAATTTTCTTTAGCTTACCACTGGTATTCTCATTGTGATACTTTTCTAGTGAAGAAACTGATTTAGTAATCACTTCTAAAATAGAAATTGAAGCAAAAAGAACGAAAACATAACAATTTGAAATAACAAACTGATGTTATAAATGACAAAGGACATAAGTTCTATCTATAAAACATATGTCTAATACTGACATATAAATCAGTTTCTTATGTAACACGATGTCATAGTAGGAAACAAAATCAATTTTTTATAAATCAAACGATGTCTAGAGTCATTTTATACATCGGGAGCTTATAAGAAACTGATGTCTAGAGTCATTTTTAACATCGGCTAAAAACCGATGTCTGGGATTTCCCGATCTTTAACATCACCCACTAAGACATTGGTACATTTTTTTTTTAACATCGGTTTCTAGCCGATGTTAAAGGAAAAAATTCTAGTAGTAGCCAAACGAAATTACATCATTGTTTCTTTGACCAAAGAAAATCTAATCCAATAAACTAGCTAATGCAAAACAATGGTAGTTGTCTAACTCTTTTCGGTAATTCCAATGTAAATATGACCAGGTGAGTAGAGAGAAGTCGGTGGAGCAAGGCTCGCTTAAGTACCACTTATCTCAAAACCTTCCTAGTCATTACACTTACATTGAGTACGCCTACTTTGAAGAAAGACTAATACCATTGGCATATACTACAAAAATAATATGGCAATTGCCTACATCTCTTGGAAAATAAAAAGACTTAATCAAAATCGCCAGTTTCTGGGTCTTGATTCTTGTAGTCTTCCACCCTTAGATCTAGATCGCCATCTTGATCTTCTTGTTCCATGTAGTTTGCCTCCCTTGCTTCACGATACATCTTGTATGCGTTTGCAACATTCTGGGATGCTTTACACACTTTGGCCCAATGTCCAGTTGATCCACATCAAAGACAAACATCCTTATGGTCAGGCTCCCTTGATCGAGGCGCCTTTGGGGCGCGACTTGGACGACCATTGCTCTTGGTGTCGTTACCACCATGGTCAGAGGCTTCGCCTCTCTCTCTCTCTCTCTCTCTCTCTCTCTCTCTCTTCACATGTTGACCTCCACGGTTCCGTGCACGCATCTCTTGGAGATTTCCTTCCTCTTTAGGGTGAGAATATGGACCAGAAAGTCCAGAATTGTCCCTACTCAAGGTTCGAAAAATCGCTAGGCGCTAATTGGGCGGTGGGTTAGGGAGGAGCCCAGGCGCCTAGGCGGGTGTCTAGGCGACGCCTAGGCGTTTTTGTATTTTTTAATTTTAATTTTAATTTTTATAACTTTTATTTAGGTAATTAAAAATATATAAACTTATAAAAACTTAAAGAATAATAAACTAAATATTTATCCTCCTAAAAAAAATAAACTAAATATTTATTTAATTAAATAGAGGTAGCAGAGAGGTAGAACTGAAGGTCTGAAGTTGTATTCAATTATCCCACAAAAGAAAGAAGCAATATTCAATTATGTTTCTTGTTGCCCTGCACACGTGCCCATCGTATCCTTCTTCTCTATGCCGACCAAAAACCAGCCACTAATTATACTCTCTCCCTTTAACACAATTAACCACCCATTCATTTTCACTCCCTTCTCTCTCTCTCTCTCTCTCTCTCTCTCTCTCTCCTTTGCGAAACCAGTAGCCACCATCTCCACCTTCTCTCTTCATCAATCTTTTAATTATTCAATCAATAACCACGCTAAAGAACCGACAACCATAACGAAGAGTCGATACTGGAGATCAATTTCTGATTTGGTTTCGAAGTTCAGCCGCGCGCAGAGAGAAAGAGAGAGCAAGAGCTACTGGCCTACTGAGCTACTAAGCGACAAAGAGAGAGAGCAACAGCTACTGAGCGAGAGAGAGAGAGGAGAGACTGAGAAGAGACCAGCAACGGAAAGGAAACACCTAGCCAGCCGTCTAGGCCGCCTGGACACCCGCCTAGGCTGCCGCCTAAAACCCAAACGCCCAGAAGCTCCGATTATGCATTCCTCGAGGCGGAGAGGAGCCGCCCAGCTCCTAGGCACCGCCTAGGTGGCCGAGTTTTAGAACACTGTCCCTACTCTTAAGGTTTCGCTCCTTGCATCCTCCCTTGGGGGCGCGACTATAGTTAGACTTCAGAATAGACTTAGTTCCCACGGGTCTAGCATTATAGTTCTTCACAAGAATATTGTTGTGTTTTTCAGCTATGTTAATGGCTCCAATGAGCTCATGAAACCTTGTGATACGTCCTGCATTCACATCAATCCGATAATTCTTTGAAATCATCAGGGCAGAGACGGGGAAAGTAGAGAGAGTCTTCTTGATCAACATCGTAGAAGTTATGGTTTTGCCACAAAACTCCATCAAAGACTTTATACGAAGAGCATCCAAGTTATAATCAAGCACAGACTTGAAATCACAAAAGCGGAGTTTATGCCTTCTCACTTCTAAATCAGGAAGCAGGGAGTCACGAACGTTGCAAAATTGCTTCTCAAGTTCCACCCATAGTTTTCTGGGGTCTTCCTCATTGAGGTATTCACTTTGGAGCATGTCATTCATGTGCCTTGTCATGAGAATTATGGATTTAGCTTGATTTGCTTCAATAGAGAGCACGTTCTGACTAGGCTCTTGGATGGTTTCCAGAAGTCCATCAGCCTTAAGATGTTGGCGCACATCTCGAACCCACTTATGGTATCCTGCGCCAGTTGTCTCCAGTGGAACAAAGTTCAACTTATTCAGGTTACTCATCTTGAAAAACAACACAAGATTATGGTTAGTTTCATAACGAAAAAGGCTACCACGAAAAAGTATAAAAAAATTTAGCGTAGTCGCTTCCAAGAAATTAGGGATTTTCTGAGCGTAGTCGCTTCCAAGAAAATCCGATTCCAAGAGGGGTTTTGGATTAGATCGAAACAACAATGTATGTGGTCGATCGTTTTCTTCTCAACAAACTCTAAGTTTGGAGGATTCTACAAGCTCCAAGCTTGGAATGAGCACGAACCCCCACAGTTCGGCTTTAGGTCTCCCCTATGAAGAAGAAAGGGGGGTAGAAGAAGGGAGGTTGCAAGTCCCTGATAAAAAGAAGATAAATTGAATTTAAAAACTCTAAAAAAAAGGGAACTTTTAGGGAAAAATACCTCTAAATTGGTCGCCGGAAAAGTCGTCGGAAAGTGGCCGACGGCTGCTGGAACAGTGATCGGTGCTGACGTGGCAGATCTGTTGCTGAGGTGGCGATACTGACTGGATGATGACTAGACGCTGACGTGGCTCAAGTAGATGTCAGTGGGCTGCGTCACTGGGCCGATCTGTTCTCCTTCTGCTTTTGGGCCGAACTGCTTCTTTGCTTCTGGGCCGAGCTTTTCCTTGCTTCTGGGTTGAGGCTGACGTAGGGCTGAAAAAAGGGGCTGGGAATAGGCAGCGATTCAAAGTGCAGTGACTTCAGGTGGCCGGTTCCAGGAATAAGGTTTCCGATTTCGGTAATTTGGGATCAAGGCTCTTCTGATGGTGCAGTACAGCGATCAGAGGCGGAGGTAAAAGCTTTGAACCGAGCAGGGAAAATTCTGTCACTTCTGGAGGCCTGTTCAGTGTTTTTCCGGCGGGTTCTGGGGGTGGCGCCACCGGTTCTGGATTCCTGGAGTTGAGATATTCAAGGTGGGCGGCGGTGGTTTCTGGGATTTGAAGGCTACGAATTTAGGGTTTCAGGGTTAGGGCTTCGTGCTGATAACGTGTTGTAGGGAATCGATATTTGAGAGAGAATTACTGTGTATTCTCATTGATAATAGGGGTCTCTTTATATAGAGGATTACAAGGCATAGAATCTGAATTGTATAAGGAAAGGTAATCAAACAATAAATGAATATCTCTAAATTCTTCTAATTAAACATTATTACCACTAGGTCAAGTAATCTAGAGTTTGAGGCAAACACAAAATAGAGATTTACTTAAACAAGAGCCTCTTTTTTTTTGGCTGAGATTCAAAAATACAAAGTCCGTTCAAAGTTCAAACACATACAACTAGAAACTCTCCAATGGATTGAATTTTAAAATAAATGTAAATAATTTTTTTTAAAAAAATCAAAGATTGGTTCAAGAAAACTGGGTTTTATTATCTATATCATCTTGACTGGGTTTTGCATTAATATATGTATCATCTTGACTTGATTTTGCATTATTGTAATATACCATTCATACGCACATCGCTCACATCATGATATTAAGAACTAGCTACTTGGGGTCAATGAGTGTAGAAGCATATGCAAAAAGGAAAATGTCTTTTGGCTGATGATTGAGTCAGTAGATTACAACTCACAACCAATGGGATATGCACTTCATAATTGGAAGAAAAGAAAAAAATATGAGTTTAGTTGTGGTTCACAATTACACAATATTGGATTCCAAAAGTAACAAATATTTGGACCGATTATGCATTACCAGCAAAGTAAGTTATCAATAAGGTTGCAAACCTGTACATAGTTTTGCAAATTTCTAAATGTGTCTATTTTAAATAATCAATCGCAACTCGCTTCTTTTTATTTTATTTAATACACAATTCTTTAGGATATTTCTATGAACACTTTTGTGTTTTCATAACCTTGTAAAACACATGAATATGAAACTTAACTATAACATTCAAGAAGATTAACTAGAAGTAGTTTCTACGCTCTCCCATTCTAAATCTGCCCCAGAGTGTACTTGGAATTTGACTTAATGTCCCGCGTTAGAAGGATCTATGAAAGCTTTACATGTGCAGCTAGAGTCTTACATACGATCATTCTACATGGCTTTAAATTTGTTTTAAAGGAAACTATTGCCAAGTCCATTGTTCAAATGAACTACTATTATATAACAAAAAAAACAGTCTACTCTCTATTAAAGTACTGAAGAAAAAATTATTGTGTTATGGGATGGTAGAATTATAGAGATTGTCTAAGTAAATTAGAAATCATGCCAACTCATTTATTGATCAGCAAAATTACACATAATAACATATTCTAATAGAACTGATAAAAGACTCATTAACTAAGCAATTCAACCTTTTTAAAAACAAAGAAGCTCATCCAAAATAACCCTTCACAACCCATGCTTACAATCAAATGGCACAGGATGTGTGGGTATCCTTGGTGATATTTCTCAAACTTGAGATCTCTCCAACTCTGTCGAAGTCCAGGGACCTAGTACCTATACCATGTTAGCCATCATAACCATTTGCAGATCCAAACCAGTTGTCCCCATGCGCCTCCAATAGCCCTGTAAAATCGGATGTCCAAGGCCACCCATAGAGCACCAAAAGTGCTCCAATAGGGCTGCGCAACTAGTCATAATAGCAACCTAAATCTGCCTCCCGCAGACTCCAAAGACAGAGAGTCTTTACATGACCAGATAAAAGCTAAAGTAGAATTACTTTTAGCTATGAAGGCGAAAATCTTTAATGAAGAGTTGGGGTTTCCCCCTTCTCTGGTTACTTTGAGGATGATGATGACGGGGCTCCCCTTTGTCGGCTTCATCTTGCACCTTTCAGAAATAGTTCCAATTGTTTTTCTGATTTCCCTTCTCGACGGCATTGTCATGACAGTTTGTTTGTTCATCAAGTAAACAAGATAAGAACACTCCAATGTTTACTAACAAAATGGAAAAGAGAAATTAGAATATAAAAGGATGCTAGGAAAAGAGAAATTAGAATATAAAAGGATGCTAGTGCTGATAATGATCAAACAAACTCATTCTCGAGAGTTTCAAAACAAACTTTTCTGTTTTACCGACTCATTCATGATGCTAATGAGATTTGGACACATAACCAACACAGTATTAATGACACTATAACTGAACGCCTTAAAACCAAAAATTCTAATCAAGGAAAGTAGAAAACTATTTTTGATAATCTACTCCAACAGTATCTTGGATCATTACAATTCCGGTCTAATTTCACACCCTCGTTCATTTCACCCAACACCAAGAACTTCCTATTTTTATTGTTTTTGATCGTTAGACTTGATAATCTTTTGATATAGCTACGAATTAACCAAGAGAAAAAAAAAAGAAAAAAAAAAGGAAAAGACTTGGTGCATAAGGAATAATAGAAAAAGAAAGAAAATATTTTGAAACAAAGGGCAACGCTGTAATTTACACCGAATGTCTGAGCTTGCATCCATATTCTTGAAGCTTGAATGGGTATTATTGTAAAATCTCAACTCAAAAGAGATGCAGACCCTTAGATGTGATATTAGCCGTGTGTCTTAATATGAGAGAAAGCTTAGGTAGCTCAGCTAAAAACTTAGCTTAGGAGAATCCTCTCCCCATATAAATCTATACCACCAGGGCCACAGACCAAAAACCCAATATCACTATTCTCACAGTCTACAGAGAGCAACCAAAGATGTCCGGATACCCACAACCACCGCCAAACTACGGCTACGGCAGCGCCCCTCCGCCCGGCAAACCCTACGCC